>JAOVVB010000011.1:5248724-5263123 GCA_028570985.1 Heterobranchus longifilis | reverse complement strand
TCATTGTCTCAAAGCAGCTTCACAAAAAATTAAAGAAAATTTTTTTTTTTTTTTTTTTTTTAGAAAAGAAAAGAAAATTTTTGAAAGTGTGTTATTTTTGATAGTCTACAGTAATCCTCCTAAAATCAGTCAAACAACACCAACAAAACAGCCACAGTTTGCACAGGTCTAAACAGGGTCTAGATTAACAAGACTTAAAAAGACAGACTCACACTGACCCCGAAACTTATCCATCATTGTGTTGTTACATGTTTGTGTGTAGAAGATTTTAATTGTTCCTGTACCCCCCTTTGTGGTGAACCAGTGGAGCTGATTGGTCGTTATTGGTCTCAGAGGTCTAATGGGTCTAAATTCATTGCCCTTGTTAGGCCTGTCTGACTGTGAGCAGCTTTCTTATTGCTAGCGCTTACGACCAGCGTCCAAATGGAGATCTATTACAGTACATACACATACACACACACACACACACACACACACACACACACAGATACACACACGTTCCTACCTCTACTCTCTGATGAGTTTGGTTTTTCAGTTTTTGATGAAACAGTAGGCACGAGCCATCGAGCAACATATGGCATCTTGGGAATTTCTTCCTCTTTGCTGCTTGTAATATGTACTGTAATTGCACGCGGCTCTGTGGGTGTTTGACAGGAGAGGAGAGGTTGAAACAATTCAGGGACAGAAGTTGTGGAGTTGCGTTAAATTAATGAGCCTCTAAGAGCTCACCGCAAATGAAACGTGTAAATACATTGATCTTTTTCACACTTCTTACTGTTTTCCTCCTTTTTTTTCCTGCACTTTTTTCCCCCCTCTTTCTAACCTAATGGCTTCTGTGATTGCTTTTCCTTTTTCTTCGGCACAATAACAGCGGAGGAGAAAACCTGTTCAGGGTGCTGCGTCGCAGCGTCTACGTAAACACCCCGCGCGCTCGTCGGCTCGGCCCGTCTCCCCGGGGCTACGGCAGATTTTTCATTTAACACGCGGCGCGGTAAGAGGTCTGAGAGAGCGATCATCCTGGCACAGGCCGCAGCTGGTATTTTCCTGGCGCGGATGATTAGTGGAACGCTTCCCATTCGACCTGGAGAAATTCTCGCAGTGGGAAGTTAACATCCGCTAACTGTCTTTAGCGTGGAGCCTCATCACTCCCCCGCCTGACGCTCCAGAATGCACTCGGGTGGAAGAAAGGAAGGAGGAGGGGATGAGCGGAATGGAGAAAAAAGAACGAAAGGAAACAGAGGCAGCCGTCTTTCTCGCTAACCTCGCAGTTCAGCTCGGACACTTACGTTTAAAAAAAATATATGCATTTCACACCTGGGCGTGAGCTTTTCTCACGTAACTCGAATGTGAGGCCATGAAATTAAACATGAATCGGCGATTTAAAAAAAAGGCCAACCACAGCATGTGGAACCAAATGTGTTCACAATAACAGCAAATGCTGACATGTTTTATTCTTTTTACACCACAGCAATTTGAAAAGGAAAAAAAAACTGGGTATGATACATTTATTCGCTTGTTTTCTGGAAGAATTATTAAAAGAAATTAGCATGATCATTGTGCATCTTCATACAAAAATATATAAAGAAATTTCCAATTTTTACTCTCACTCTATCTCTCAAGCACAGGTGTGTGTGTGTGTGTGTGTGTATGTATGAGTGTCTCAGCTGGAATTAAGTGCTGAGCGGATGTGCAGGTTTTGCCAGTGCAGTTATCTGCTGTGCTTGACGGGTCTAAATGTTCATTAAGGCTTCAGCTTAATTCTCCCGAGCAGGTGTAAGCTTTTCTCCCCGCACCGGAATTATCCAATCCTGCAGATACACCCGTAATCATTCCAGCTAAGCTTCGGCAGATGGAAATTGAATCAAACGTGGGAGTGTTTCTCGTGTTAATCCGCCTCGCGATTTATTGACGAAGACAAATACGCTAAACTATGCTTTTCACTCTGAAAAAAATAACAAAAAAACGACAGGGCAATCAGCCAATGGGTGAGCACGCTGTGGCGTAAACTTCAAGTCTTCAGCTTGTGTTAGTTTCTCAAACAACGTTTCTGTTGTAAGTCTGATTGGCTGAGCCGCCTGGATAAACACAACAAGCACATTTATCCTCTATCATTTTCTGTTTTCTGTTCAAATTTGAGGTCGTCACTTCTTCAGATTTGCTGTTGCGTTTCTTAAATTTGTTGCTGTGATTTTCACTTTTGCTGTTTCCTGCTCATATCTGCTGTTCTTTTCAAATTTGCTGTTGTGTTTTAATTTTTGCAGTTTTTGACAAATTTGCCAAATGAGGATGGGTTCCCTGTTGAGTCTGGTTCCTCTCGGGGTTTCTTCGTATTGCCATCTCAGCAGGTTTTTTCACCCTCTGCCTGCTCATCAGGGACAAACTGATCATTGGAGAATTAATTGTTCCTATCGTTCAAATTTATTTCAATAAATGTTTCATTCTGTAACCCTGCTTTGTAACCATGACCACTGTTAAATGCACTGGGCGAAAATTAAACTGATAAAAAAAAAAAACCAACACTTTTTTCTGTAGTTTCTTACATTTGCTACTGATTTTTTTTATTCGCTGCCGTTGTGTCTTTTGCTGTTGTGTTTTCTAATTTGCTGCTGTGTTGGAACTTTTGCTGTTTTTTTTTTTTTATGGTTTTGTGTTTTTGTGAAGTGTTTTTATGCTTTGTGTTATGCTTTTTTGTCTTTGCTATTATGTTCTCTCTCTCTTACTTTTTCATGTTTTTTTGCGGTTAACCAATAAAACACACATTACAGTGTTCATCCAAACTGTAGAATATAACACTTAATCTTATGTAATGTAACAATCATCTGATTGGAATTTTGATTAAAAAAAACACACACACACACACACACACACACACACACACACACACATATAGTGCAGGAAAAAATAGTTTACATGCGTGAATACTTTTTGTTGATTTCTCAATCTTTATAAAGGCATCTAAACAAAATAATGGCGAGAAAGAAAAAAAAAAACATGCCACGAGGACCCTGTGACTTCGGGGCACCTGATGTTATAAAGACTTCATTCTACAGACTTCGGTACAGGACGGATCTAGAAGCAGCCTGTGGCATGGTGTGTGATCGGGCAGCAATGCAGATGAAAATAAAGATATAATCACTGGCATATGAAGGAATGTACATGAAGGAGCATATTTTTTCTCTCAGTGTGTAGCCTGAGGTGTGTGGGAAAGGAGAGCACAGACGGAGAGAGGACCATATGCAGACTCACAGGGAAGATATAATACTGTGTGTATATGTGTGTGTGTGTGTAAGTGTGTCCTGAAGACATGCCTCATCTGTGCTGCTGGACGTGTGTGTGTGTGTGTGTGTGTGTGTGTGTGCACAGCATATGAGCAGATGCACTGAGCAGTTGCCCTCTGTGTGTTCACATGGTTCCTAACTTGCCCCACTCACCTCTTGCTCTCTCACACTCCAAACCCTAACCACTCCAATCTTTACCCTGATGGTTGTTTATATATATATATATATATATTTAAATTTTAGTAAGGAAGAGACCAAACAAAAACCAAACCTCTCATGCTGACTTCTTGATTAAAATTAACAGAATGACTTTATAGATGTTATAAAGTAAGACAACAGAAACAATCTTGATTTATGGGATGTCCACAATATCAAAGGCAACAGCAAAATGAAGAGAGAAAAAAAACAAAACAAAACAAATTGACTATTTATCGATATTTTAAAGTTCAGCTTGGAATTGAGGTCCATACAGTACCGTGTCCTTTAAGTACAAAAAGCAAAAACAGAACAGTAAAAGTACATACAAGATACAAAAGTACATACAAGACAGCAAACTGAAAATTTAAAAAACAACAGCAAAGCATGTTCAGACGGCCAGTCCAATTTTAGGTGCAGATTTTCGGCATATCCAGATTGGAATCAGATTGTTTTTGTGTAATCTGAACAGTAAAAAAAAAAAAAAAAATCCGATTTGAACCACATCAGAGGTGGTCTGAAATCAGATTCTAATCAATCTCCTACAGATATGTCTCAGTCTGGGCCTATGCTCACCCGACAACACCCGACGTAAAAGGTCCAAGTCCACATGAACCTGTGGTATGGGACGTGGGTACATGGTTAAAAAAAACTGAGCATGAAGATAATGCAAGAAATGGAGATGGAAATACAGCAGTTAAGCCAGGTTAACATGGTTAATCAAGGTGCACGGTAAATTTGAGAGCACTGCTTTTACTCTACATACTGTACAAAGCAGGGGGAAAAAAAATCACCCAGTGACCTCCTAAAGCGTAACAACTCAACTTTCTACAGAGCAGCTGGAATAACTGCAGCATGGAAATGGAGAACAACAGTCCCTAGTCAGAGGACAAAGTAAAATGTCTGATAGCATCAGTACAGGCGAAGCTGGAGGGAATGTACAGACACAGGGAGATATACAGTATGAGAATATATTGTGCTGCATGCGAGACTCTGGTGTCATTACCAGGGGGACAGTGTGTCAGATTTGGGCTGCCAGTCTGAACAGAGCCAAATCCGATCTGATCACTTTCATATAACAGTGTAGACAGTTGCAGATCAGTTTTGTGAAACAAATGTGATTTGCCTGCAGTCTAAACAAGGCCTAATTGGACACTTTTCATGTGTAATCTAATGGATGTGACAGCAAAAAGAATCAACACTTTCTTTTTTCGAGGTAATGCTGCTGTTTTTACAGTTTTGCTGTTCATCTAGTTTTCCAGCTTTTGTTTTTACATTTAGGTTTGCTTTAGTGTTTTTTTTGCTAATGTGATCTCAGGTTTTCTGCATTATTATTTTGTGTTTTTGTTTTCAGTTTTGCTGTAGTGTTTATGCTTTTGTTGCAGTGCTTTTGTTGTAGTGTTTTTGCTTTTGTTGTGGTCTTTGCCCTAAATGTAGTGCTTTTGACTTTGCTCCAGTGTTTTCAATTCGGCTATAGTATTTTTTTGTTGTTGTTGTGTTTTCGCTTTTGTCAAGTGTTTTTACTTTGTAGTAGTGTTTTTGCTTTTGATGTTGTGTTTTCACTTTTGTTTTAGTATTTTTACTTTTGCTGTAGTCCTTTTGCATTTGTTGTGTTTTCACTTTTGATTGAGTGTTTACACTTTGCGGTAATGCTTTTGCTTTTGCTGGTGTGATCTCAGTTTCTCTGCATTTTGTTTTTGCTTTTGTTGTAGTGCTTTTACTTTTGTTGTAGTGTTTTTGTTTTTTGTTTTTGCTTTTGACTTCGCCCCAGTGTTTTCAATTCTGCTGAAATGTTTTTGCTTTTCTTGTGTTTTTACTTTAGGTTAAGTGTTTTCACTTTGTAGTTGTGTTTTTGCTTTTGATGTTGTGTTTTCACTTTTGGTTTAGTGTTTTCACTTTTGCTGAAGTCCTTTTGCTTTTGTTGTGTTTTCACTTTTGGTTTAGTGTTTACACTTTTGGTTTAGTGTTTACACTTTGTGGTAGTGTTTTTGCTTTTACTGGTGTGATCTCAGTTTTTCTGCATTTTATTTCTGTTTTTAGTTTTGCTGTCGTGCTTTTACTTTTGTTGTAGTGTTTATGCTTTTGCTGTTGCATTTTTTTTTTTTTTTCATTTTTGTTGTAATGGTCTTGCCTTTGGACTTTGCTCCAGTGTTTTCAATTCTGCTCTAATTTTTTGCTTTTGCTGTTGTGTTGGACATTTACACTTTAAGTTTGCTGTAGGTACAATATATATTACGATTGACGATTGATATATATATCAATACAATATAATGTTATTTTGTTTCTACATTTAAAGGTTTGAAACTGAGCTGTGGATAGAATGTGACATAAATAGTGGCGAGGAGTTACGAATCGTTGAACTGAGTCAATTGACTGACTCACTGAGGAAAGATCCAGGATTGCCACTTTTTATATTTGGCTCAGAAGAGAGATTAAATGAAGGTGTATATTAAATATTTATGTGAAAGAAATATGATTTGGAGAAAGCACATTTTGGCATGTCGAGGTGTTATAGCAGCGCTCGTTACTCTGAGATTACTCCGTCAGATCCTGGACTCGTACGGAGCTCCGCACGTCTCCACGCTGCTGTCAGGGAGAGAGAAGCTCGCACCTACTGTAGCGGGTGGACTGAATTTAAAACCAACGCCGCTTTCTCCTTGAAGGAACTGCGGATTATTTCCAGAGCTAATACCTGTAGAGCTCAAAAGCCTGAGGGATGGGATTATGGCAAACTGGCATTCCTAATGTCTGACACACTAATCATCATGGGAGAGAGAGAGAGAGAGAGAGAGAGAGAGAGAGAGAGATTTCTAAAGTGCTACAGTATAACTGCAACCTGCTGAATGACAATGACACATTGTGAGGGAAGGAGGAGCGATTTGTAAGGATCACAGGAGGACGGATGAGGTTTTAATGCTCAGCACAGGTTGTGATGAGCCCCTGCTGCAACCACACACACACTTTACACATCACAAGATGTATGTCAGAGAGGCTGATAATTCAACCTCAATCTGAAGAACTCGTAAATCTCTTCTGCATCCTGCGAAGATGTAGAGCAGGCTAAAACGAGCATAGCAAAAAGAAAATAAGATAGTGTGTGTGTGCGTGTGTGTGTGTGTGATAAGTAAAGCGCTTTTTAAGTTTTTAAATCTTTTGAAACACGTTGCATCACTTGCAGCTCTACATTTTTACCTGATCTAATGCAAAATGTTGACGAAAATCTTAACTTGAGTAAGTATTAAGAGTTCTTTTTTAAATAGAAAAAAAAAACCTTGTAAGATTAAGTTCTGAAGTTCTGAATGCTAGCACTGCCGCTAAATAAAACATATTTTGTCAGGTATTTCAATGAGTGTAGCACGGTGGCTTAGTTTTTAGCACTGTTGCCTTCCACTGCCAGGGTCCAGGTTCTATACCCGCCTTGGGTCTGTGTCCATGGTCTTGGTTGGTTTTCTCCCACAGACTTGCAGATTAGGCTAACTGGCGTTCCAAAATTAGATTCCTATCTAGGGTGTACCCTGCTTTGTGCCCTAAATCTCCTGGGATAGGCTCCAGGCCCCCCGCGACCCTGTATACAGGATAAAGCTGTATAGATGATGTGCGAGTGAATTGAAATGCTGCTTAATGAGACTCTGGGGTTGCGCTATTATTATTATTTTTTTAGAGACTTAACAAAATGTATTCTTATCTCAGGGCTACACTATGTTATGTTGTGTTAGTAGTTCTATTAGTAGTGCTGTTGGAAATGGATAAAAAAAAATCGCACTGTTTAATTTCAGCCTTCTTTAAACTTTAATTATAACTAGTTTATTGGGAAATTGTTAAGACTGGTTTTAAATGCAGCGATGCACAATGATGATGTTATAATAATGATGATGAGGATGATGATGATCAGAAATTAAGCAGAGAACTTGGTGACCCGGACTAAATTTTGGATTGCACTGTATTTTCATCATCAGATAGATTACAAGATTGCATTAATGCCCTCATTAATGCAATATAAAGTGATTAAAATGCTCATTCCCGCTCTCTCTCTCTCTTTCTCTCTCTCTCTTTCTCTCTCTCTCTTTCTCTCTCTCTCTCACACACACACACACACACACACACACACTCCTCTCCCTTTCTGGCCTAATGCTCGGACAGGGTTGGTGGAAATCGATACTGTGCCGCGTGCTGCAGGTCGGACGCCAGGCGGAACCGAGTTTGGTAAATGATTGGAACTTTAATTATGCTGGCCTGCCATGCAGTGTAGCGCTCTGTCACAAAGTCAGCAGCAGGACATATGCTGCACAAAGGCCATGACACACACACACACACACACACTGGTTATAATAGTAGCTAGCTTGTTTCAAAAATGCTCCATAATGGCAAATGTAACTATAATCGGACAAAAACTATAATGTTTTGTTCTTTATTTAAAAATAAATAAATAAATAAATTGCAAACATAAATTGCTGTGATATACTGTAACAGGAAGACATCACTGATGGACAAGCTGTGATTGACAAATAATTAACTGCTGAGTGGTCACAGTGACTCCGCTACTGGGGAAAATCGATTCAGTTACAGTATGTATCACAATTAGTTTTTCTCCAAAATCAATAAAAAGTTTCATTTTTAAAAATGTTTTTAATTTGTTGGCATTTGAGGGGGCAAAACGTTGGTGTTGATCTACAATCCTACAGGTGTATATTATTCACATACGGCAGACAGCACAGCACTCGTGTGGTAGGGACAGATTATTTGCAAAGTTTGTTTAGAATTGTAACAAAACCAAAATAAATCGCAATACAAATCGAATCGGCACCTACTGTAGGTATTGCGGGAATTCCCATTCCTTGGTTATTCCCATGTTTATGCCACCATTGATGTCATTGATTATTTTCCTAATATAGACCATTATATAATATAAACTGTGTTTTATCCCTTACTAAATATGAATTTAGGATATAATATGATATTTGCTACTGTAAATCATCAGAGTTAAACAAGTTTAAAGTCACATTAACAACTAAATAACAGTAATGACATCATTTTGTCCTTCTGTTGGTTGTAAATGTAAGTACATCAAGTGATAATTTTTTTAATACATGGTGTACATGGTATAAAGGTGATGGGTTTTTATTCACAGTGTTTCTTATATCACAAGAATCTTTAGTAAGTCCTTTGCTTAGAGGACGGAGGTGGCAGGTCTAGTGAAAATGCATTGAGCATCCCTCAACACGGACAAGACAAAAGAGATGATAGTGGACATGAGGAAGGAGAAAGCACCTCGTCAACCGCTGCTCATGACGTGGAGAGGGTGAGCAGTTTTAAAATATCTAGGCGTCTACATCAGTGATGACCTCACTTGAACACTCAACACCACGAAACTGGTTAAGAGGGCTGAGCAGCGGCCGTACGTTCTTTGGAGGCTGTGGAGGTTTGGTACGTCTCCTAAGGTCCTCACCATCTTCTAGGGCTGCACAATAGAGATCATCTTGACCAACTGCATCACCATGTGGTACGGCAGCAGGGAGTGGTGAAGATTGCAGAGAAGATCACAAGGACTCCCTTGCCATCAATGCAGAGCATGTACTACCTCAGAGTCCACATAAAAACTACCTCCATCCTCGAGGACCCCAACTACCCTGAGCACAGACTTTTCAGGTACAGAAGTGCAGGACTTCCAGGCTAAAGAACCCATTCTTTCCTCTTGACTATCAGGATTACATCTGGATAGAAATCCCAGATATCTGGATAGGGATCACATGTTGTTAATGACAATCTTTTCTTATGTCCTTAGTAAGAGTCTCCAATTATAACATTAATGACTGTCATTTGTTATCTTGGTAACGAGGGTACCCTGCTATGTTATTAATGACAGTCTAATGTTATATTGCTAATGACAGTCTTGCTTTGTTGTCAGTGATGGTCTCTTGTTCATAGTTAATCTTGGTCTCTTGTTTGGTCACAAATGATGGCTGTCTTTTGATTATTAAGAATAACATCTTGATAGAGATCCAGGAGATCTGAATAGACATCACTCGGTATGTAATTAACATTACATCAGGCAACGGATACACGTCTGCAGGGTCGGGTCGCCAGCTCGACATCCGGATGTATCAGAGCACTTGAGGGTGAAGGACCTTGTTCAAGGGTCCAACAGTGGCGTTGGGGCTCTGAGACCACTAAGCCACCCCTGCCCCGCCTTTAATGGGGGTACTCTGTTATATCATTGAGGACACTTACAGTACATGTTATATTGTTCAATGATGGTTTCATTTTAGTCGTTTTTTTTTTTATTGACAGTCTCTTACGTTGTTAACGACACTGTCAAGTTATATCATAAATGACAGCCTCGTGTTACTTTGTCATTAATGGCAATGTCTTGTTTTGTCATTAAAGACAGTCTCTTACATTGTTAATGACAGTCTCTTATTATGTTATTATATAACAAAAAATGCTATTAATATCAGCCTTGCTAATGACGTTCTCTTGTTTATCAGGATTATATCCAGATTGTGGCATAAATGCAACCAAGAGTTATTTAAACCATCCCTAATCAATTTGTATACCGCACATTGTAACACAAGATAAAACTTTTAAACCTGAAAAAAAAACAAAACAGGAAGCTCACAGTCTCATAATGTGTGTCTGTTAAAGTGTGCAAAAGTGTAAAGGAGGATGCTTTGACCTGATAAACGAGCGCACAGTGTGTAATTTACCGACAGACACATTAATCTTAGACCGCTTCTAAAAAAAGAAAAGGGGGGAAAAAAGTGCAAATTGGAAGCAGAGAAAGTAAAGTTTAATCAGCGAATTACTGCTGAGCTGTCTGAGCTGTTTAGGGAACATTTTCTACAGTGATATTTAAGAAAAAAAATAATAGAACACCTCAGGAAGATAAGACAGTGTAATATGGTGTGGTAGAAATGTATTAACTGTATTTATATATCAGAGACTCCTAAAATTTAATGTAAAGTTTGTTGTAAATGCTTAAAGTCAGCTTAACAGAAGAAATATCCGAAATGTCTAAAAAAGAAATGTTTAAAATGATTCATAATTCAAATCAGATCATCGTCAGACCTCAAGCTCAAGTGTTAAATCCTACAGTAATTTCCACCAAATTTGTTATGGATCACAAGTAGCTTAGCGGTGAGCACAGTTTCCTCACATCACCAGGGTTGGGGGTTTAAATGTCAAATCATGTCCTCCCCTGGTTTGGTGGGTTTCCTCCTCGTACTCCGGTTTCTTTCCCTCAGTCCAAACAAAGGCATGAGGTGTAGCCTAGTGTCCTGAAACGTGCTGTTACCCCATCCAGGGTCTGTGCAGTTCCTTGAGATGGATGTAGATTTCCATCCTGTGTTATTGGACGTTCTTGTTGAACGTGTAACGTGCTACAGTATGTGCCGAGGTACGACACAAGAGCATGAACCTGTCCTGACTCACCATCAGGGCTCAATAGAGGGGTCAATATCACATAGGAATAATCCATAATCAGAATGAGGACACTACAACAAGGGAAGGAAATAAAGCTCTGTAATGCATTTACAGTAAGCAAGACTTAAGCAAGACGTCACAAATAGACGTAAGAACATTAGTACAGTGGTAACTCTGTGAATTCTCACCTTAAGAGGAAATTTAGCAAGAAATTTGCTCTGGCATGCAAATATTTTCAGCATACAAGCGACTGAGTTGTGCGTACTTCCAGTTGCTCGTATGTCCGGTAGCCGATCAAAACGCATCAAAAAGCCAAACAAATCAAGTTTTATTTATTTTTTATTGTTTGCATTTTGTGCAAGATTTAGTGAAGACATATACCATGGGTCCCAATAAGAATAAAATGGAGTTTCATTTTTAAAGCATCGGTGCCAAGAGAATTCATGATTCATGATCAGATTAGGCTAATTAGGGCTCCCAAATTGCCCAAAGTGTGTGAATGAGTGTGAGTGTATATGTTTGTGCCCTATGATAGATACCTTGTCCAGGGTGTTCCCCGCCTCGTGCCCCTAACTCTCCAGGCCCCCCACGACCCTGTATGCAGGATAAAGCCGTATAGACGATGACTGAGTGAGTGGAACGGATTGTTTGCATTATTTCCTATGGGACAATGCGTTTCACAATATGAAATTTCACCTTAATAACCCAGAATGGATTAAATTTGTATGCTGATGTACCGCTGTATAGTAATTAAACACAGAACAGGTGCACACATTAAGGGGACGATGGCAATAACAAGACAGGGGCAAAGACCAAAACAAAGCTGTACAGCCATAACACATAAACTGAAAAAAACAAAAAAAACTAAAACATGAGCAGCACTTACGCTGGAAAATGCATCACATGCTTAAACTGGGAATATTTTAGCTGTAAGCTGAAATACAGTCTTGGTCTCTTTTAATGCATGCTTATAAACTCAGAGTCCTACTTATTACAGAAGTAATGAATTCTGCTGAAGTCAGTTCAAAGCCCGAGAGCCCCGATGTTAATATGACTAACATCTCACACACACACACACACACACACACACACACACACACAAAACCCTTAAATGTCAGAAGCAAAGAAAGTTTCCTACTTTTTCTCTAATTCATCCCGATGCCCTGGAAGATGCGCCTCTCCGTGAGAGAGGAGAACGATGCCTAAATGGAGATTAATTCCAATTTCGTGCTTGCTCAGTACTAAAGCAATTTACGTTCTTTTTCTTAACGACGCCCCTTTCTCTGATTACAATAATGTAATCTAATTGTAATTATGATAGCATCAGATCCAGGCAGAGCCTGACGTGATTGGGGCTCTCCGTTACATTAAAAAAAATTTTTTTAATAATGATGAAAGGCGCTGTGAAGAATTGGGAAGTATTATTTTTTTATCTGGAATTTCTTTGGGCTTTTTTTCCTTTTTCTTTTTTTTTGCAGCCCAGAGCCGAAAGATGGAAAGACGGGGAGAACGAGATACGGTGAATGTATAGGAGTGCGCGGTCATAGTTGCTACAAGTCAGAAAGATACAGTAGAAAAGGAATAAGACTGAGACTTTGACTTTAACTTTTAATATTCCTTTCAATGTTTATAGAATTTTTGGTCTATAGGAAGATCTGTCAGTTTTTCACACAGCTGGTGTCCAGTTTCTGAGTCTGAATCTTCTTTGTTGTGAGAGTTCTTTGAGAAATGTTGTGACAGAGAGACAATTCATTTGGTTTAAAAAGCTTGGCTCATCCGAGCTGATCTCTCCATCCTCGTGTCGTCGTGTGTTCTCTCTGCTCTCAATCGCCTTCAACGGTTTACAGCTCATTCAAAAATGACAACTTTTTCATTTAAGCCGTTTATTTAGTTGAAAAGAAAAAGAAAAAGCATAGGACGTAAAAAGTCAGAAAACTTGCCAAGACTCGGTGGGACTCTCTCTACATGTTCCTTTTGCACATGAGAAAAAGACTGAGAGAAACAAACAGGAAGACGGAGACTCAAAGAGAGACAAATAGAGAGGAATCAATAGGGAGAAAAACGTGTATACAGACAGAGAGAGAGAGAGAGAAAGAGAGAGAGAAATATAGATATTGACAGAGAGAGAGTGTCAAAGAGAAATCCCGAGATTGAGAGAAAAAAGAGATAAAGGAGACAAAAAAACAGTCTTAAACGACCTTTGTCTTGAGTGATTTAATGCTATGTTTATTTATTCTTGCTGTATTTATTTCTTCCTCTTTTTTTCCTTTCTAGTTTATTGCTATCTGGCAGTTCTGTAACTGCTGTAACGGTCATGCCAATAAAACTCAATGAATTAAACTAAACTGAATTGAATTGAGAGAGAGAGAGAGAGAGAGAGAGAGAGGACTTTTTTTTTTTTCTGAAACCCATCTGTTGTGTTAAAATGAAGCCAGCTCTTTACACACTTCTAAGGAAATCTACTTTTTCAGTTCGGGGACAGATGCAGGATTCTGGGCCGGATATTATTTGGCTTCCTCACATGTTCTATCTCATGCACTACACAGGGCACGAGTTAACAGATTTATCGCCGTGTGAAGAGGAAGAGGGAGAGATTTTAGAGGCAGGTCTCATGTTTGCCAGCGCCGCCGCACCTGGCCTGACCCATTTCCAGCCCCCTTTAATAAGAAAATCCCAGAGTGTCAGAAATGGAGCAGCGTTTCCACAGACCTGCTGATTTGCAGTCAGTATGTACAGGGACAGTACGGTGTCAAGACCTGTTCTGGGATCAGTGTACACTATAAAGCTGGGAGTACATTTCGACATGGCTGAAGCCTGGCTGATGTTCTGTAAAGGGCTTACGATGGGAACGACTCGGCTGTACATTCACACACTGGAGCTCACCTCCATGTGTAGATAACCGAGTTAGCATGCGTGTAAATGTTCGTCGTAGCCGCGTTGCTTCAGACCTGTGCGCTCTAAGCTAGCCAAATGCGTGAGAGAGTGTGCTATGTTGAGATTTCAGTGGTGGCTATTTTACTGCGTGCATGGCAAGTGTGTTTTCCACACCTTAACATCCTTACACTTAATATATGCTGTATTTGACTCTCACTCACTTATTGTCTATAGCACTTTATTCTGTAAACAGGGTCGTGGGGGGCCTGGAGCCTATCTCAGAAGACTTAGGGTACAAGGTGGGGTACGCCAATCCATCGCAGGGCACACACATACACACATGCTCATTCACACACTACAGGGAATTTGAGAATGCCAATGAGCCTAATCTGCATGTCTTTGGACTGTGGAAGGAAACCGGAGTACCTGGAGGAAACCCACCAAGCATGGGGAGAACATGCAAACTCCAAACACACAGAGACGGGAATTGAACCTGGCTGGGAATCGAACCCAGACCCTGGAGGTGCAAGTCGACCATGTTGTCCTATTTCTTTTACAGTCAATTCCATTTTATCAATTAAAGAATGATACATGATACTTTATATCCATTTTTAGCTACGTTCAACACAGTTT
>JAOVVB010000011.1:5184226-5199234 GCA_028570985.1 Heterobranchus longifilis | reverse complement strand
AACATGCAAACTCCATGCACACAGAGATGGGAATCGAGCCTGGCCGGGAATCGAACCCGGACCCTGGAGGTGCAAGATAGATAACATTTTGTTTTATTTTTCCCTCTCAGCCAGCAGTTTAATAACTCGCACATACTACTACTACTACTACTAGTACTACAAAGAATAAACTTTTTATTTATTCAACTTTTATCCCCCCCTGAACTACTAGAACGATTTGTTTGTCTCACACGGCGTTCGGGATCTGAAAGACAAGCAAACGAGAAAGTGAGCTCAAACGCAAAGATTTATGTGGGACGGGAACCGTTCAGAGGCGCTAGCTAGTGAGTTCGGCTCTTGTTAGCGCTCCGGTGTCTCTGATTGGCTGCTTCGGCCAAGGGCTGATGGGAAACGGATCGCTCGGCCCGAGTTCTCTGAGCTGCTGTCGTTTATTTGATGTGACCAGCAGACAGTTCCCTATATGCAGCCCAATTTAAGTGTTTGTATGTTTGTGTGTGTGTGTGTGTGTGTGTGTGTGTTTGTGCTTTAAACAGCCTCCCACTCCGCTGTCAGAAACACAGCTTCACCATGCACCACTGAACACACCATCACACACACACACACACACACACACACAAATATGTACAACTATTCAGACCTCAAACTGTTCTCACAGAACGATGACTTGTTTTTATATAACTCTCCCTCACTCTCTTTCTTTCTTCTTCCTGCCTCTCTCTCTCTCTCTCTCTCTTTCTCTCTTTTTCTCTTCGTCTTTCCTTTTGCAAATCCCTCTGCTACCCCACGTCAAGCCAAACCCCAGACATCAAGGCAAACAAATTGCATTTATGCTCATCTGAAAGCACTTGAGTCAAACAAGCGTTTGAAGCTTTATTTCTCTTTCTGAAAAGAGCGCGCACTTATTAGGGCCTTCGCGATCGCTCGTGGAAAGCCGTCTCCGACTTCAAGCGGCTCACCTCATCAAAGATTCTCTTAGAAAAACGTGCGCCGGCACTCCTCCCATTTACACTCGTCTCGCTTTTGTGCGTGTGGCAGGTACGCGACGTGTCAGGAAAGGATTATGGGATTGAAGCGGCAAAGGTGTGTAGCTCAAGGAGGCAATATGTCAAACAAGGGCTTAACATGACATTATCCCACCTTTCTCTCTCTCTCTCTCTCTCTCTTTCTCTTACTTTATTTCTCTCTCGTCCTTTCTCTCTCTCTCTCTCTCTAGGGTTGATTAGGGATGGGGATGGGGGGGGGGTGTAAACTTTTAGAGGTGAGCTGTGTGCTCCTTCCTGGAAACAATCCTCTGTCTGTGTGCACACAAGCACATTTTCATGCAAATCCACTGTCACAATTTCCAGGCCTTAATAGCTTCTTACAAATGATGCACCATTACAACGAGCTTTATTTAAACAAATTTAATACGCCTTTAATCAAGGAAGAAAGCGCTCGCAAAGGTCACACTCGCTCGGGATGCACCCTCGCGGAGTATTAGCTCAAGGGGAGGAAGCATTATTTCATGGGGGGGAAGTCATTTTAAGCAAATCTTTATTTACATTTTTATTTAGTTATTAAATTTTATTTCATCACATACAAGGGAAGGCTCGCCCACCCGCTCCTTCTCCCAACCTCATGCACTCACTCACACACACACACACACACACACATGAAGATACGCACTCAATTAAGAAGCTATCTAGATGAAGAGAAGTGTGTGTGTGTGTGTGTGTGTGTGTGTGTGTGTGTGTGTGTGTACGTGTAATATAAAAGATGGTGGCTTGTGCGAATGTAAAATATACAAAGCTGTAAGAGAGAAAAGGAAAGAGAGGATATAAATGAATAAAGACACTGAGATATTCTCAACACACTTTCTTCTAATAACTGCTTTGTGTTTTATAGGCAGGTGCTTTATCTGTGTCTCTGTGCTTTAGAATCAGAATTACTCTGTTTCTCTGTGCTTTGAAAGCAGAAACAATCTGTGTCTCTGTGCTTTATAATCATATACACTGTATCTCTCTGTTTTACAATTAGAAACGATATGTGTTTCTGTGCTTAATAATCAGATACACTGTATCTCTCTGTTTTACAATTAGAAACGATATGTGTTTTTGTGGTTTTTAATCAAATACACTGTGTCCCTTTGCTTTAGAATTGGATACACTGTGTCTCTGTTCTTTAGGATCAAAAACAGTATGATACACTGTGCTTTATAATTAGTGTGTCTCTCTGTTTTAGAAATAGAAACAATATGTGTCTCTGCATTTTATAATCAGATACACTGTATCTCTGTGCTTTAGGATCAGAAGCAATCTGTGTCCCCTTTCTGTATTTTTTTTTAATTAAATACACTGTGTCTCTTTGCTTTAAAATCAGATACACTGTGACTTTGTGCTTTAGGATCAGATCCCATTGTCTCTGTGCTTTTTAATCAAATACACTGTGTCTCTTTGCTTTACAATCAGATACACTGTGACTTTGTGCTTTTAAATCAGATACACTGTATCTCTGTGCTTTAGAATCAGAAATAATCTGTTTCTTTGTGCTTGCAAATCAGATACACTGTGTCTCTGTGCTTTAGAAAAAAAAATGGTATCTGTGTACTTTAAAATAAAAAACAACGTGTCTCTGTACTTTAAAATCAGATGTACAGTATTGTGTCTCTGTGCATCAGAATTAAACATACTTTGTCTCCGTACTTTAGAATCAGATACGATCTGTTTCTCTGTGCTTTCAAATCAGATACACTCTGTCTCTGTGCTTTATAATCAGATATACTGCGTCTCTGTTCTGTGTCTCTAGATTTTAGAATCAGATACTTACAGTAAAATGTGACTTTTGGATTTTATAATCAGATAATTAAAATGTTTTTTGTTTTATAGTCATGCTTAATTTGTGTGTCTGTGCTTTATATTCAGATACTTACTTTATGGCTCTGTGCTTCAGAATCAGATACTCAAAGTTTGTCTCTGTGTTTTATAGACAAGTACTCAAGCTGTCTTTCTTTTTATTAAATGATATCTGTTAAATAATCAGCTACTTTAACTTTGTCTTACATTGTGTCCCCTATGCTTTAGAAGATTATACTACAATGGTGTCTCTGTGTTTAAGAGCTAGATACTTAAACTTACTCTTTGCTTTACAGTTAATACTTTAACTTTGTCTCTGGGTTTTAGAGTGAGATACTTAGAGTATGTGTCTGTGCTTTGGATTCAGATACTTACTGTAGACTGTGTATCTGTGCTTTATATTGAAATACTTAAACTTTGTGTCTGCACCTTGTATTTAGACATTTATTGTGTCTCTATGTCTTATAGTCAGATACTGCACCTGTGCTTTGCAGTGATTCATAATCAGGTACTTAAAATGTGTCACTGTTTTATAGTCAGATGCTTACTGTGTCTTTGTACTTTTTAATTAGATACTTAATCTGTGTCTTTGTGCTTTATAGTCATATCCTCCACTGTCCAAGTACTTTATAATGAGATGTTTAAGCTGTGCGCCATTGCTGTGCTTCCGGTGGTGAATGTGTGTCTCTGTGCTTTATAATGAAATACTCTTTGCTTTAGAATGTGAAGTGATGTTTCTGTGCTTAAATGTTGGATATATAAATTTTCTCTGTGCTTTATAATCAGATACTTAACTAGCTTCTCTCTGCTTTATAATCAGATAGTTAACTAGTTTATTTGTGCTTAATAGACAGATACTTAACTAGTTTCTCTGTGCTTTATAATCAGTTAATTAATTTCTCTGTACTTCAGTCCGATACTTAACTACTGTAGTTTCCCTGTGCTTTATAGATCTACACTTAACTAGTTTCCCTGTGCTTTATAGATCTACACTTAACTAGTTTCTCTGTGCTTTATAGATATACACTTAATTAGTTTCTCTGTGCTTTATAGACCTATACATAACTAGTTTCTCTGTGCTTTATAGACAGATACTTCACTAGTTTCTCTGTGTTCTATAGACAGATACTTCAGTAGTTTCTCTGCACTTCATAGTCAGACACTTAACTAGTTTATCTATGCTTTATAATCAGATACTTAACTAACTAATTTTTCTGTGCTTTATAGACAGATACGTAACTAGTTTATTTGTGCTTTCTAAATAGATAGTTACTTGTTTTTCTGTGCTTTATAGACATATACTTAACTAGTCTGTTTGTGCTTTCCAAAGAGATAGATAACTAGTTTGTCTGCACCTTATAGACAGATACTTAATTAGTTTCTCTGTGCTTTACAGACACATACTGTACTTAACTAGCTTCTATGTGCTTTAAAATCAGATGCTTGGCTAGTCACTGGGTGCTTCATAGCAAGATACCTAACTAGTTTTACTGTGCTTTATATTCAGATACTTAACTATTTTCACTGTGCTTAATAGATGGATAGTTAAGTATTTTCATTGTGCTTTCTAATCAGATAGTTAACTAATTTCTGCATGCTTTATAGGCAGATACTTAACTCGTTTCCCAGTCCTTTATAGTTCGATATGTAATATTTGTTTTTGTGCTTTTGAGTTTGTTACTAAAATGTCATCTCTGTGTTAGATAATTGCATTTCCGGTGATTGACAGGCAGATGCTGAAATGTGTAATATTTAAACAGTGTCGTATGCATTAACTGCAAAATACAATTCATGTCTTCATGATTTAGAGTCATATACCAAAACTGTGTCTCTGATTTAAAGTCAGATATTGAAATGTTAAACTGTGCCTTTTTTTTTTTTTTTTTTAATGAAAAAGCCGTAGCTGTATCTAGGGACCATGCGCTATGACCCAGTAAGGCTGATTATCCCTGTTGTTACACCCCCAATTTGAATATGCACGCTTCCAGCCATTCCATCTTCACATCCCTCATCCAAATGTGCGTAACTCTATCATTCCTAAGTCACATATTATACCAATAAACCTTAAATTAAAAGCATTGCTCTGGTGCAAGGGGAATTGTTCTTATTAAATGGCTTACTTTGGATGAGAAAATGAAATAGATTTATTAAAGGCAAGGAGACGCAGGCAACATATGCAGTGTTAAATTGTAAAAAGTGACCTTGTGCTTCAAAGTGAACATATGTGCAGTACATATATAAATATTTTAAGTTGTCCCTTTGGATAGTTAATTAGTTAGTTAGTTAGTTAGATAGTTAGTTTAGCTATGTTTTGGATCAAAAAAGGACATGGTTAGATGTTTTCAAAAAGTTTTCAAAAATATTTAAATTAATAATAAAAATAATGTCCAAAATAAATTGCAGATTTATATTTATAATCTATGAAATATTAAATATTTCTAACTGCTAAACTTGTCATTTCAATGAAGTCAAGTTTAAGCGCTGTTTTATGCTTAAAGCACTAAATAACATATTATATACTAGATGTTCAAGTCAAACTGCGACTTGTAGTCTCAAGAACAGAAGAATGATGGTGTAAAACTGATTTATAGACGAACATTTATGAAAGACAAGCACAGTACGGTGATGAGATGGTGGTTAGGAGCCCACTGTAGTTGTTCCCTGATCCTTGAAAATCAATGGATAACTTTTCATTAACTTACAGAAAAGACGACTCTATCAGTGGGAACTCTACACACAATCATTCACCAACACCACTTGCACATTACAGGAGCTCGTCTGTGAGTTATTGCCACATCCCCCGTACAGTCTTGACCTCACTCCAAGCCAGTTCCACATGTTTGGGCCACTAAAGGAGTTCCTGGGAGGCCAGCATTTTAGATGTGATGCAGGCAGTCCGATCATGGCTCCAGTGTTTAGAGAAAACTTATTACCTTGATGGTATTTAAGCACTTATGAAACACTGGGTTAAGTGCATTAGTGTAGTGGGGATTATATAGAGAAATAAAGGAAGTTTTTACTTTCATAACTATGTTCTGTTATTTTGCGCAATCAAAATTCCTGGTTTGACTTGAACGCAGCTTATAATTTGTCAGAAATGTACAGTAGTGTTCACCTGAGCTTTAAATTACATTGACAGCATGTTTTTTTTTCACAAAATAGTACACACAATGAATCTCACAATAAATTTGTGTGTGAGCGTAAGAATGTGTCTACGTGGAGCCATCTTAATCCCTGTTAACCCTTCCTGTGCTAATGCCCCGTTCTTGGGGTGGCATTTAGGCGGAATGAATTGCTTGCTTAGCCACAGCTAACTAAATAAAAGTCAGCAGGAGCGGAGAGTATGAAAAATGGATTTTCATTACCGTTTCATTGATTCTAGTAAATAACGGGCCCCCGGCCTACGACGCAGGGCCTGCGAAAAAAAAAAAAAAGGTAATAATGTAATCTAAGGTGACACCCACCAAAATGCATGTGGACAAAAATCATCCGTGAATATTAAAGGCAAGCCCTGAAGACAAGGAGGAGGAGAGGAAGGGTTTCGCCGGCGCGTTGAAATGCATGCAGATTGCCGTCTAACCTATTTAAGGGAAAAAAACTCCCCCCCCCCCAAAATTAAAGGTTCTTGTCATAAATCACATTTTCTAGCACGGATATGCCTGGTTATGCCACTGTTTACCGGAAACCTGAAAGGTTAAAACACGTGGTGCATTAAATTGTACAAGGATAATTAATACTTTTCTCCTGGCTGTTTATAAAAAAAAATAAGAAAAAAATAAAACAGGAAATGGAATGAGCTGAACTGTGACAACGAAGTAATTTTTAGGAGGCAAAAAAAAATAATCTACCGGGGCAGAGAGAGAAAGTGGGAAAGGAAGTAAACAATGTGGAAGAGAATCTTAAAATAACTCCAGTAAGGGACCTAAAATAGGTTTAAATAGCCAAGTTATAATTTCACACCTTTCCATTTTTTAGTCAATTACCTGTTTCTAATAAAGCCCATGATGATCACGCGTACATGCACACACACATAGAGAGAGAGAGAGAGAGAGAGAGAGAGAATAAAGGTGAGAGCTCACCTCAGCTCTGGGCCATGATAGAAGATGTGTCAAAACACACACAAATTCACACACTCATCTAAAAGTCATCCAATAGATTCACCCATTTCATGCCTTACCCCTTAAGCCAGAGTGCTTTATCAGGTTGTGCTCGCTGTCACCAATTAGTAGCTGTTACCACATATGGCAAAGGGCTCCTAATTTGCCGGCTCTGTTCCAGAGGTGTTGACCCTCAGCGTTGCTTAAATATAACACTCAGATAGCACACACCTACTGTAAATGGTGTCACCTCTAACACTTTTAAGACTGCTGTTATGTACTTAGCGATGAATTTACTGTTCGGCAGGTCGCGTATAATTTATCTTGTCTTTCTCTTGAACGTTTATTCGTCTTCAGTAAAAGCTGCGATGTTGATGCGACCGGAGTGACATATAAGAGTCATAGTTACACCTTTAAACTCTCACACTATGCGAAAAATGTTAAAAAAATTATTGCATTACTATTTCTCTTGGACGTAAACATGCAATCTGTATATTTACGGTGTAGACATGCCAACTGAATTAATCTGGCACCTTTAGAGAAAGTCTAAGGCTGACTGAAAGTGAGGTTGGGTTAATTAAGTGTGTGTGTGAGAGAGAGAGAGTGTGTACATAATGTCCAAGGCCACCGTGCTGTGAGGAGAAGGGACCTGACATGCGTCCGCACCCATTATGCCGGCCTCTTTTGCTGCACATCGCCTTCAGTTTTAGCTGCTTCACTACGTACACTGTTTAAAGAATAATGACCTTACACACACACACACACACACACACACACACACACACACACACACAAACATACTACTTAGGGTGGCTGAGGCCTGAGGCTTTTTCACAGCTAACTTAATCTTGAGGTCTCCGTACTCAGACTGTTTAATTTTAGAATTTCTTTCGATCGAGAAAAAGTCGAGTTTAATATTAAAAAATGATTTTACAATATAATATTCATTACCGTCCTTATAAACTCTTACTACTATCAAAATTCAAGAGACTTTATTAGCTATTTGTCCACAGTATGAGTCCACTGGCAGTATGAGTACATTGGAATTTTGTTTGCAGAAAATCTCTGAGTTAGTGATAAGATACAGTAGAAAGATAGATAAAGTAGAATGAACTTATAATACAAGAATAAATAGACAAAGGATTAAAGCTAACAGGCTATAACACTATAACAGTTATCTATCACACTGTCATGCATTTAAACCATGTTCCCCAGATATTCAACTAATGCGCTCCAAATTTACAAACTGCACTTTGTCATGAGGTTACATCGAGCAGATATAAAATTAAGTATTAAAAATGTACAAAATAATGTGACTTTAGCTAAGCAGCTAGCATCTCTCTCTACACAGTATGCAAAGTAAGTTAGCATATCATGCTTACCTTACTGTCATCCCATTTAATACATTAAAAAAAAAAAAATTAGCAGGTTGTTATGATATTACAGATGCTAGGTCTAAAGTATTCTGCTTTCTTTGTTTGGTTACTCCAATGATTAACCCTCTGTGAAATGCTAAAGCTACAGTTCCTTGCTAAAAATAATGTTTGGTCTGATTATCATTTACCTGCTAAAACACATAGGCTACTTGGTTACATAGATCTACTGGAAAGTTCTGGAACCAGGTTGCTGGAAACAGTTCACAGTTCTTATGTACCATTGCAGTATAAAATACTAGCATTAGTACCTGACATTGACAAGAAATGAGCTTGTAGAAAAAGTTCAAATGTTACAGTTAAAAGAAGAATCTGATGAGCTTTAATCAGTGATATTATTATTTCAGGTTAAAGCCCACGTACATGTCTGCCTGTCTTTCTGTATGGCAGAACTCCCTGCCTGACTTAATTATACAAATAAAGTTTGAGTATCTTGTTTACGCTAAATTGTACTTCTTTCGTCAGCCCAATATATTCCCTGTTCGGTAATTGGAGATCACAGATTAAAAATCACAAAAGTAGAGCGTTAAAATTCACTTATATCACTTCAGCACTATTACTTTAGTAGAGAAAATATGAACTAAACTCAGTAAAAATATTCATTTTAGCTTTTATAATTAATATCCTTTTGATGCAGGTGTTTGTTTGCATTGAGCAAGTAGCTTATTCTAAAGAAGATTATTAAATATGCCACATAACTTTTCATAACGTCACTTTTATTGCAACGCACAGACAAAATCCTTCTTTTATATATGTGTTTGAACAATGCTTTTACACTGTTAGCTATATATACCATGTAATTAGCATGCACTAGTAACTAGCTATAAGTCTAATTTACTTGACAGCCTAGTGCGAGTTTTCCTGTTTGGTATTTATCTCTTGATAGTTTGCTAGCTTTATTCTGCTGATTTTCAGAGAATTGTATTGTAAGTATGAAGACAACCAGGGGATATCATATAATTATAGAAGCAAGATGGTTAAAAGTTGCTAGCTTGTGTGACTAGCCATGGATCAGTGTGTCAGGGCAGACTAGCTGTTGGAGCCGACCGCATTACTTCACCCCACCTGTTGTCAAAAATATATTTAATTATTCTGTATGCACTTTGAAAAGCTAATGCTAGCTGTATTTAGAGTATTAATTAGGCTAACTGTGCCCCAACCTGTAAATTTACCTCAAGCTGCTTTAGCAAGTTTAGAGCTTTTACTGTCAGCTATTTAACTAAATTTGTTGGTATCTCTCTCTCTCTCTCTTACATGCTAACTCTCTCAAGCCTTACTGTCTGTTACAGAAATGTCATCTGATCTCTTTCTCCTTGAGGCTGAGATCTTTTTTCTCCTCCAGATTTAGCATCTAGTGGCGTTTCGCCTTTAGCAGTGCCTCAGCTCTAAATACGATTTAGAGGGTGAACTGAGAGATAGAAACAGAGAATGACTAAATGAGAGAAATAGATAGAGAAGGAGAGAGAGAGAAATTGTAACAGTGAACAATCCAGAAAAGACAAAGTGATTGTTAAGACAATGAGTACTCATGTGCTTGAGTGGCATCAACTATCCACGCTAAGCCACGCTTGAGCCACCGCTGTCTGCGTGACTGATCTTTTCCCCAAATTTAGCTTCCTTTTGCTTTTTTTGCTTTTGACCTTTTTTTTTTTTTTTAGGTCACTGGGCCTTACAAATGTCTATGCTAGTCCAGCTAGCATTAGCATACAGAGAGCAGGGCTTTCTATCCTAATCTATAACTTCCAATGAGGAAAAAAATCCATTAATACCCCAAAACCCATGCAATACACACAAACACACAGAAACACAGAGCAGGATTACACATTCCCAAGAGTTGGGGGATTTTGCAAAAAACAAACAGCTAGAATTTTATTTTTGTCCTCTAAATTTTCCTTCTTTCCTTTAGTGTATTGGTATTCTGTCTTTTTATATCATGCTCCGTCTGATTCACTTTGAGCGAACAGCACACTTCCAGACTTAATTGGTTAAGCAGTTCTGCTGTGAGTAATTCTATAATCGAGGAAGTGTCAGGCATGTGCAAGTAGCTACACGCTACAGTCCATGATTCAGACCTCCCCTGTGGTTAACACTCACCAAAAACATGCACAAAATCACTTTTAATCACTTTAAAGAGCAGCAATAACAACAACAACAACAATAATAATAATAATAATAATAATAATAAAATGATGGCTGTTCATGACAAACTGGAATTGGTTGTGCAGAATAACAGAACACATTTATGAGAGTAAAAACTCTATTTTTTTTAAAACACTAATTTTTCTACATAACCCCCTGCTACGCTAGTAAACTTATCCCAGCGTTTCAAGATTTTCATGAAGTCATGATCAGACTGCCTGCTTTCTTGTCTGAAACACTGGCCCTCCCAACTCCTTTAATTGCTTAAACATATAAAATTTGTTGACGTGTTGGTAAATGATTTTGTTAACTGTTTCCACAGAATGATGCGTCTCTTCCGCAAGTTGACGACAAGTTATCCGTCAATTTTCAAGGATCAGGCGTTTCACTCACAAAATTTTCACGGGAACGACTGCTGTGGGATCCGAGCCACCTCAGCCGGGATTGTCATTCATGGACGTACGACCTCTTCTAAAACATTTGCACCGTTCTAATGTTTTACTGCGGCTAAGAGTCCCATCACCGTATTGTGCTTGAAGTCTGTTTTACTGCTTCATTCATGAGAAAATTTTATCACAAGTTCCGGTTAGGTTTGAATGTCTTATGTACAACATCTGAAACTTGCATGCTTTTGGCTTCGCATTACCTATTAAGAGTATTAAACTATTTCTTCATAACACACAAAAACAAAGGTTAAAAAAGGGCCAAAAACCAAATTAGAGTAGAAAGCTCTCCTTTTTTGAAAAACACAATCACAAATTGTCCCTTTTATTAATTTATATGGAAGCGCCTTTACATCGTATCCGCTTTCAACCATTGGTTTCCGACTTAAGGAAGGGTTAGTCTGCGGATACCATGTGATACTTCTTTTGCAGAGTATTTCCAAGGCTATGACTTACTAATCATTAACTAGTTCGCATTTCAAGTACAATACAATATTCTCTGATTATTCAGGACAATTAGCAAAGATAAACACAGACTGAAGTACTTTTTTTTTTGTTGCAGCTAGCTAGCATAGCCTCTGGCTGCGCTATAATTATTCCTATTAGCGAATTAAGTCATTACCTAGGATTCTTCCGCTTTTCATCAACCCGCGCAAATTACCTTTTAGTTCTGTAAATGGACTCCGAGCCCAACCTGATTTTCCCTGGACTTTTCTGTAATTTTCTGTAATGACTTGTGTTCAGGCAGTGTGTGAATGGCCCTGGTGATGGATAGAGCGGCTTTTCCGCCTGAAATGTTTGACTGATAACTTTCACGTGTGCTTTCACTGGACCGTGTGAAGTGCTTGAACCTGCTGGCTAGGAAAGGTGCTACATAAATACTCTGCTGTTTGATTACCGATTATCAGCTGCGCTGGCTAGACACATTAGCAACGTTGCCATTTATTGCATTGCTTCATTAGAAATCAAATGCACAGAGTTCAAATATACCCGGTGTCATTGAGGTTTTACATATACAAATAGACTGAGAGTTGTGTTATGTGTTTGAAATGCAAGGACAAAGCTTTCATGGCTACAGAGTTTCTGAGGAGACAACACGGTTATTTGTTTATTTTAAATAAGACGTGCCAATTACTTAATTAACATACGGTATTTAGGCCATAAGCTTCAAGTCAAACCTGGACTTTTGATTATGCAGAATAAAAAAAAAAACACAGTTATGAGAGTTAAAAACTCCCTTTATTTCACTCTATAATTCCCTGCAACACGAATGTACTTATTCCAGCATTTAAAAAGTGCTTGGATTCCATTAGGGTAAAAAGTTTCCTTAGTATGCCGGAATCGTGATCGGACTGCTTGCTTCACATCTGAAATGCTGGCCTCCCAGGAACTCCTTTAATGGCCCGAACATGTAAAAATGACTCAGAGAGGGGTCAGGACTGTACAGGGGGTATAGCAATAATAATCCCAGACAAGTTCCTGTAATGTGCAAGTGGTGTTCGTGAATGATTGTGTGTACAGTTTCCACAGACAAATGCATGTCTTCTGCATGTTGGGGACAAGTTATTCGTTGAT
The DNA here is from genome assembly GCA_028570985.1 of Heterobranchus longifilis. Taxonomy (NCBI): domain Eukaryota; kingdom Metazoa; phylum Chordata; class Actinopteri; order Siluriformes; family Clariidae; genus Heterobranchus; species Heterobranchus longifilis. Next base: position 5,186,716 of record JAOVVB010000011.1, on the reverse strand, counting down.
TTTCAAGCATTCAGGCATCCCACTCACTTAAGGTTAGGGTTAGGAACACAGGAACGGCTGCAATGGGCTCTGAGCAATTTCGGCTGGGATCGTCATTCACGAACATTTGACTTTCTTTAAAATGTTTGCACCTTTCAAATGTTTTACTGCTGCTAAAAGTCTCATCACTGTACTTTGCTTTAAGTCTTCTATAAATGTCAACCGGTTTTATACCTTTATTCAAGTCCTGGTTTGACTTGAAGGGACATTTTGGTATCTCCTTTTTTTTATTAAATATCACTTATGAAAATTTATATTTAAAAATAGTTTTGTGTTTGTTTTCTTGACGAATAAATTATCGAATAACTAAAAGTCTGAAATTTCCTTTGGAATCAGTAAAGGATCTATCTACTCTATCTATCTTTCTGACGGAGGTGGACGTACAGAGAAATTTGTCTGTCTGCTGAACTCTGACTCTAAGCATAGAATGAGGAAAGAAACAAAACATGTAATGTCTTTTAAACCTAGCTTTATTTCATAGTAACATTTCAATATTGTACAGTTTAAACCAACTTTGATATTAAATAAAGATTTATTTTATGACCAAATTTTTTTAATCAAATGATCTCACATGGGGTCATAACCACTAGATTGGGAACACTTATATTAATTGAATTCTCAACACAAGATTCACACAAAATTAACCAATTCACATTTTAGGAATCAGCCCTCCAAGAGGAGTTAACTGTATAAAAATGACTTGACTGTGTGTCGAAGGTTTGAGTCCATTCTATTAAACAAAATCCTTTTTTCCACAGTAAGGTTTGGATATCGTCAGTGATTTAGCGACGGAGCCGAAGCTGGTGCTGAAAGTGTGTTTGTGTTGTGTTCAGCACATGAACTTTGATTGCCGCTGTTTGATGAATGACATGTTTGAAACATGCATGAACATAAGATAATGGATGATAATGATGCTAATGAACACCCAAATGAAGGAAAACTGTGGTGGCGGTAAAGTGTGTGTGCATATGTGAGTGTGTTAAAAGCATGTGATACGATGTTGTTTTATGCGCCAGTTTGCAGCTTGAACTCAGGAAGTATTTTGCACCTTTTAGAGTGAACCGTGGGTGGTCAAAGAAAAGAGAGTAAACGCTCTCACTTGCTCTCTTTTCTCTCTCTCGCTCTCTCTCTCTCTGTGTGTGTGTGTGTGTGGGTGGGTGTATAACCTGTTCATGTCCACCATCTGGTCCTAGTTATCCTCTGCCCTGGTTTGTGTAATTGCCCGAGCCGACATCACTTTGAGCCCAGCTGTAGGTAACGCAAAGTTTTCAAACAAAAAGTGCACTGGGATAAAGTGACTACTTTTTCTTTTTTTCTGTTTTTCTTTTTTTGGTGGTGGGTGACCTCGTAATGGTTACTTGAATTAATCAGAATTCTATTCACCGTGGAATTCGTTCTCAGGACAGCCAGAGCCGGGTCTCGTCTTAATCACATCCTGCTCTCCATGGGCCGCAGCCGCACGCTCGGGGCCAGGACTGCACTTTAAACCCGGGGAAGGTCAGGCTTCGCCGGGCTCCAGCTGCTCACGAGCCCCTCATAATCACCGGCTAGTGCGGCGGATGTTATCGTACTTGTGCGGATATGAAAGGATTGCAAGGATCAAAAGGACACGTGTTCTGAGGGCAGGTAGACAGACTGGAGGAACTGGAGGATATCAAGATTATTACAGGAAGGACTTAAATCCATCTCTCACCCAAGTCATGTAGTGTGTGTTCTCATGCTTGACTCGTGCAACCTCTGTTGTGACTCCACAGGTTGACGCCTCAACATATAATGTACTGTATATATACTGTACAATCAAGTCCATAAATATTTAAACAGTGACACAATTTCCACAGTTTTATTTCTGCAAACCAGCAAAACGCATTTGAAACTGGCATTGAAGTGTAGGTGTTCAGCTTTAATTTAAGGGGTCTAACAAAAATAATAATTTAAAAAAGTAATCGTAAAAAAGTAATTAAACAACTGACTGATAAACAGTCAGTTGACCAGTAGTGGCCTGTTTCTCTGTTACTCTGTGCCAAAGTGAGGAGAGAAAAGGTCTAGCGTCCAAGTATCGAATTCGCATTTGGGCGGCGTAGAGGTTAGCACTGTGGCCTCACACCTTCAGGGTAGAGAGCCTGATTCCTGCCTTGGTAGTTGGTGCGTGAAGTTGATGCATATTCTCCCCGTGCTTGGTGGATTTCCTCCAGGTATTCCAATTTCCTCCCACAGTCCCAAGACATGCAGATTAGACTACATGGTGTTCCCAAATTGTACATAATGTGTATGTGTGTATGTGTGTGTGTGTGTGTGTGTGTGCCCTACAATGGATTGGGATCCTGTCTATGGGGTACCCCGCCTCATGCCCAAAGTCACTTGTGATAGGGTTGGGGCTTCAAACGACCCTGTCCAGGATAACCGGTATAGAAAATGTATGAATGAATTCACATTCACAAGGTTTTTAATATT
>JAOVVB010000011.1:5163447-5175854 GCA_028570985.1 Heterobranchus longifilis | reverse complement strand
AATTTTTTTCTGTGGAAAAGCGCGGCACTGGTTCCAAAATTGGGAACCGGCACGGGAACCAGAGCAGTGGAAAAGGGAAAAGAGTGTTTGCACAGTAAATAGGATATAGCTGCTGTGGCGACCTCTTGACGGGAGCAGCCGAAAGACCAACAACAACATAATATATAAGGCAGTTGAATGCTTTGCCTGGTGACATCACAGATAGTGATAAATGTTTACCAGAAGTATCCTCAATCAGAACGGCACACTTCCTTGATTATTTTGATGAGGTAATAACAGTGATTGTGCTTTGCCAACTTACCAGTGATTATTTTCTGAAAACAGCCCACATGCAAATGTTTTATTTCTGACATAAGATGCAATCTGTATCAAGTAACGTGCGAAATATCCATATTTGGAGCACATTATTTAGATATTAGGATATCAGAGTAATCATTTGAGGTATTCTGCCCTTCTGTTTAAACATACGTTTTATATACTATTCATAACACAGCTACAGTACATTGAAGATCTGTGGTATTACACTGAACACCACATTCAACTCACTGTCTGTATCTAAATCAGATGTAGCTACGGTACCATTTCCATGATCCCTGATTTGGCTTTGAATAGAAACGTGATAGCCTTCAAGCTACGTTTCCCCCCACCCCTTCTTTTTGTCCAACTGTATTGATGTTTCACTACAATTCCTTCATTGTGTCTCATGCATCAGATAAAGCGAGTAGCCTATGGGAGTTCGAGCACAATTCAATAACACAATTCGCAGGAAAAATAAATAAAACACTACAGATCAGTATCTAGTTCAATTTAAAGAAAGTCCTAACACTCTGATGTAGATCTCCCGTGTCTCCATAGCGTTTCCTCCATTCCCGCAGCAGTGTGTAAAGGGTTCTGCAGCGTTCTGCCCACGCCGCGCTGCTCTCCTGGCTCTAACAGAGCGGATACACATACACACACACACACAGAGGCAACACAGACAACCCTTGGGGGGCTAAAACAGCTAGAGGTGTATTACTGAACACACACAATGAGTATGACCCCCAAGACCCATCTTTAGGAGGACCCCCTGCCACCACCACACACTAATCTGTGAGGCCAAGAGAGCCTCACATCCCTTCGAGCCTTCCGCAGTCTGACTCCCAAACGCTCCCTCATTAAAACCCTGCCCTGGGAAAAACTCTATCTATTTCTCTTTCTACTTTTATTCATCAGGAACCTCTGTTTTCTTTTTCTGCCCTTTTACCTTCCCTTCTCTTTCTGTCAGAGGGAGAAATGTTCACTCCAGACTGTCTCCTAATCCTATCATGGCCGACATCACGCCGCCCTGCCATCGATTATTTTCCGACAACAATGTTTATAACCGTATAAACAACAACGTCTGTCAGTTTAGAATACACTTTGAATACTCATATGCCTGTATTTTGATACTAAAAGTGGGTGTGGCTGAAGCTGGAAGGTACTAAGGCCAACAGTACCAGTATACAGTATATGCACTTACACGTACAGCCTGTTTTTTTGGATAATTTTATGAAGATTTTTGTCAGTCTGGCCTGCACAAAGCAGGAGAGTTTCCATTCATCCCTCTAGGAACCTCTGTAGACCAACTAGGGACCTAGGAGGCCAATAGCGACCATGGTATTTATTCCCATTATACAGTACCAAACTATGGTAGGACCTCCAGTCAACACTCACTATGGACAGTGCTCATTCACACACTATGGACAATTTGGGAATGGCAGTTAGCCTAATCTGCATGTCTTTGGACTGTGGGAGGAAACCGGAATACCTGAAGAAAACCCACCAAGTATGGGGAGGTCATGCAAACTCCATGCACACAGACCCTGAAGAGGGAATTGAACCTGGTCCCTGGAGGTGCAAGGTGATAGTGCTAACCACTAAGCCACTGTGGTGCCAGGAGGGTTTGGGAGAGTGAAAATAATTAAGAAGTGTGCAATCGTGAATTTTAGTGAGGGACAATATAATTTGTACACATACAAAAAGTTTTTGGGAATAAGCCCAAATATAAACCAATTTCTTTTTCCTTTGGAATTACATGCATGCTGAACCATGGTGAGCAATCTCTAGAGATCATGCATCACCTCCGATCTGTTACACCAAACGTTTGTCAGTTCCCAAAGACAGATGCATCTCTTCTGCAAGTTCGTAAACAAGTAATCTGTTGATTTCCAAGGATCAGGCGTTCCACTCGATGAATGATGAGTAAGGTCCAAGCTACCTTGGCCGGAATCGTCATTCATGAACGTACAGCTTTCTTTAAAACACATTCAAATGTGGCTTAGAGTCTCATCACCGTAGTGTGCTTGAAAGTCTTGAAGATTTATGCCTTCATTCATCACAAGTCCTGGTTTGACTTGAACGATCCTTGCATTTATGTAGAAGTCTTCTGAATTATCATTCCTATTCAGTTCCGTTCCTAATAAAAGAGATTAGAAACTTAAAAGACAGCTGGCTGAATATGATTCGAGATTATACAGTATATCTATTTAGTTTGAGCAGGAATAGCGACACGTTCACGATCATCTTGAATTTCTCGATCACTTCAAGTATCTGATAATTGGCTCGCTCTCATTCCACGCTGATACACTCCTACATGCACACACAAACTATGGATATACGGCACCTCCCTTCGTTATGCCTGTACTCAACCGGTGTGATGCATTTACTGTAACTACTTCATCAGCTTTACTATCATACTTCACACACACTCATTCACTCGCACCACAGACGTACGAAATGACTCGTGCGTGCCTGCTGGGCCCATTTACTCTCAGTTTCACTTGCACGTCGAGCAAATGAATTCAAGCTGAATAAAAACACGCAGGTGTACGCGTGCGTTCCTGTCACTACGTTAGCAGGTTTCACTCTCCCAGGTTCTCTCACCTGAAAGTGAGTTTACCTGATTAGCTCAGCTGAGAGGTCGCACCACTAAACACCTTTAAGCTCTGCTTCTGTGAATCTCACACGCTCACCTATTTAACCGACGTGTTATAGGAGGTGCCGGAGCGAAACTTCTGTCTAATCTTTTGAAAAACCATCTCGCGCTTTGATCGCCCGGAAGATATCCGACTGAGAGATGTTGCTCTTCTTCTTTCCGCCTGTGCTAAAATATTAATGGTGCAGACGTTCGGGTTTTCGCTTTGGATAGTCACTGACTGCTCTTTTCCTCCTCTGAATAGTTAATAGATACTGTAGATTATTTGATCAATTGCTTTCATCGTGTGTGCACGAGGAGCGTTCGGATTGCAGCCGCCTCTCTGATCTGCTCGTCTGGTTGAAGCACGATCAAATGCGAGAAGGCCAGAAAGGACCGAAATGCAAATGGAGGTCATTAGTCCTGACCCTGGGGGTCAATGAGATTTGACATAGTGTTGCAAAGAATCGGTAACTTACTCACTCATCATCTATAGCGCTTTATCCTGTATACAGGATCACGGGGGCCTGAAGCTTATTCCAGGAGACTTAGGGCATGAGGCGGGGTACACTCTGGATGCAATGCCAATCCATCGCAGGACACATGCACATACACACACTTGTACACTCATTCACACACTATGGGCAATTTGCCAATTCTTCATGTCTTTGGACTATCGGAGGAAACCAGAGGAAATCCACCAAGCATGGGAGCATGGGATAAACTCCATGCACACAGAGGTGGGAATCGAACTCAGGTGGGAATGAAACCCGGACCCAGGAGATGCAAGGCTACAGATCTGACCACTAAGCCAATCAGTAAGATCAACATAAATAAATTGTAAAGACTAAGAAAGAAACTGTCTAAAACTAATTAAACTCCATCCCTATGTCCTACATGTCAAAATCAACACCTTCAAGCCAATCAGAAGTGAGAATTCATTATTCATTAGACGCTCTACTTTAAGTAAACACAACTTCCAGGTTGCAAGGCTATAATTACTGATTGTAGTCCATCTGTTGCTTTGAACAGTCAGTGCGTGTGTGTGTGTCCTGTTCTGATCTGACCAAAATCCCACATGGTCTGAACAAAAAAGCAATACACCTTTCTCTCCATATTCTCTAATGTGTCTGTGTCTGTTTTTTTTCTCTTTTATTGCCCCTCTTTTCTATCTCCTCCCTCACTCCCTACCTATCTGTTTTTCTTTCCTTTAATGAGAGGCTCACAGGACTTGGCGCTAAATGAATGCGGCTTCAGTCGGCGGTGGCAGAAGGATACGAGACTGATAGTAATGGAGGGCTTTTGGCTGCCCATCACAGCAGCTGAGCAGGTTTCAGTCGAGCTGCGATGGTAGCGATTCGTCTGCCTGCCAGACGGCTTTCTGTCACATTTTTGACTTAAACACGCTGTGTAGTTTGGGATCTAACCTTTTTTTCCTTTCTTTCTTTTTTTTTTTTTAAATGTTTGACTTTGACACCCAAATTTGAGAGGTGTTCAATTCAATTCGATTGAACAAATGGACTGATTAATGCTTCATGCCGACGTTGACCCAGATGCATGCTGGGAAAAGCTCTGTGAGTTGTAAAAGACATAGTAAAGCATTTTGATGTGGAATATTTAAACTGGGCTTGAAATATTAAACAGAATAGTGAGTACCCATAAGAAACGAATAGGTATAGAACTATGGTAGTCCGATGATAACTGTACCATGGTGTATAGTACCATAGTAGTTTGACAAGAACTATGTTACTCCTTTGCTGATATATACAAAGTATCATGTACCACACTATAGTACATAGTTCTATCATGGTACATACAGTAGTTTGGTACAACGGTACATGATTTTAGTATGTACCGTAGTATGATACCAAGCAAAACATACCAGGGTATTGTCAAAAATATGTTCTACATTCATTCATTCATCTTCTTTATCATTAATCCTGTACAGGGAGATGGAAAGCCTGCAGCCTATCCCAGAAGAATTTGGGCAAGAGTTAGGGTACACCCTGAACCTGGTGCCAATTCATCACAGGGCACACACACACACACACTACGGGGAATTTGGGAATGCCAATTAACCTAATCAGCATGTTCTTGGACTGTGGGAGAACCAACCAAGGACAGAAAGAACATGCAAACTCCATGCACATAGACCCGAACCGGCTCGACCCTGGAAGTACGAGGCCACAGAGCTGACCACTATGCCACCAAGCTGCTCAAAAATATGTTATACATGGTAAAAATGTATATCGTAACCTATACAGTGAAATTTTACCTGTTATGGTACACTCCAAAGGTTAAAACACGATACCTTGGAGAATACAATTGTACTTAATAGGTACTACACTGGTTCAAAGTTCAACATGTACTGTATCTAATATGGTACGGACCATTGCATACCAGTATAACATATTTAATATGGTTAAGTATGTACTGTACATACAACCTGCTGATCTTTGTTAGCCACTGGGGTACCCAGTAAGTACTATACCATAGTATTCACCAAAGTATGGTGTTACACACCATAGCACTACCATGGTACTCACTGAGTACTCACTGTACCTACACGAGTATTCTCGAAAGTCCTATGGTGTCTACCATGGTAAGGTCTAAGGTCTATTATGCTAGGTGATATACTATACCACAGCACCCTGTAATACATACCATAGTAAAAAAATGGATTATTATTACTATTATGTATTTCTTCATAAACATTTGTGTTTAAAGGAACAGAGTTAATAAAGCAAGGTTATGAGCAAAAGGGTTAAGCAGACAATTCTTAAAAAAAAAAAAAAAAAAAAATTCCTAAAATAAATGAGTAAGAAAAAGTTTTTAAGGGAAGGCTTCAAAAGTTTTTTTTTTTTATGTCATGAAGTACATAAGAAAGTTTATAAATAAGATAAATAACCCTCGAACACAGTCTGACGTGACTATGTGATGATTTAGAAATGGAGTTTGAATTTTAGTGCGTCCTTCCTTGTTAGCAACATTAGCCTCATAGCTCTAGCCAAAAAAAAAACACATTCCACACTTAACACCTTACATGTAAAGTTGAAAACATTTCCTATAACCACTTGTCTATGTAGCATTAGCCTTCATCTCTTAGCACTGAGCTAGACATTTATCATCACTTTCTTTGATATGTCTTTACACAGCGTAGTTGATCGATGAACTCAATTCCTGTAGAAGCTGGGGTTTCTCTTTCTTTATGCTCAACCAAAGCCACACCTAACACTTGTACAAGACACACACATACACACACCCACACACCCACACACACACACACACACACACAGCGGTCTCACTGCAGTGAGCTATCTTTGTGCTAGGCTAGCCGCTAATCCATTCCCCGGGTCCATGAATTATTAATAACGAGCGAGTGGGTGTAGTGGCAGAGACAAATAGGCTAGCGTTATTCACTGACTAGCACTCAATGTGCTTTTTAGTCATGCTCCAGCTTTCACCTAGTCCATCCTGACACCGAGATTTCTTTCCTTTCTTTCTTTTTTTTCGCTGGCTTGCTCTCTGTGACGCTGTTTTGAAGCACTCTGAATCTCTTGTGAGTGAAGAGTAAATGCCCTGGTCTCTGGAGATTTACACAGAAGAGCGCCGGATGAGTGTACGAGCATGAGCAAGGCAGAGAAAGTCCTGGTGGGTACTGTAGTGTGCACTATAAAAGGACATATCCAACAGGCATTCCCGACAATGGAGTTGACGCAGGCCCTGAGGGCGTGTCTGCGTGTATCTGTGTGTGCATTTTTAGGACGATTATAGTGGGTGGACGGCGGGCCCTAAGGGGAATGGCAGGGGCATTAACCCAGTTTTTTGGGACGGCTCCTGGATTATTCGGTCAGGAGCCTGCTTCAGATGACTGTTCACATTTTAGGGCAGTGTACAACAAGGTGACTGAGTAATATTTCCATGGAATCCTTCCAAGATCTTTAAACGTGTGGGTCCAATCCTACTGTATGGTGTGGAGTGTTTGTTGTTCTTCAAAACCTTTCTTCCCATGACTTTAATTCCATTCTTTATTTGGTGGTTTATGTAGAAAAATAAGTCTTATACTTGACTTGGTTTAAGGACTATATAAGAAACAGTAACATTAGTGTTAATGTTAATAAATGCAACAGTACAGTATGCATCTTTTGGCTTCTACCACTTCATATCAGTATTACATTACTATTGTACATGAATATTTAAGCAAGATCACACTCGTTTATACACCAATCGCCCATAACATTAAAACACAAAACATTAAGGCCAATATTGTGTAGGTTCCTAGCTTTTGACCCCTTGGGAGATGGCTCCACAAGACCTCTGGGGGTGAGCTGTCAGTCTGGCCCTGGGACCTTAGCGGCGGATGCTTGGGGTGCTGTGGGTTGTGGGGTGAGGCCTCCATGGATCAGACTTGTTTTTCCAATGCATTCCATGGATGCTCGGTTGGATTGAGAACTGGGTAGTTTGGAAGCCGGATCCTTGAACTCGGGTGGGTGCACTGGGAGTTCTGCCGTATGCCATAAATGTAAATCTAATGTAAATGTAAAGTTCTGATACATTTCTGCTCTTTGTTTCTGTAGCGCTTGGGTTTTATGGGGTAGGGTTGCTAGCCTGACGCCTGAAAAAAATATGCTTTACATTCGCAGCCAGGCTTGGGACCGTCCATGGCGTCGGATTTTCATGGACGTTCTCCATGCACTTTGTATTTCGTGGGACATGGCCTAAGATGTTGAGGCAAACCGATCACGCTGGAGAAACCTCACCTCCCAATGTGGCAAATGGCGCAGGAGGAAATAAGTCTAAGTCTAAGTAAGATACCTTTCCATCATCGCCAACAATGACTTTTTTTCAGCAATTGCTACTACATTGGTTTTTTTAGTGGGATTGGCCCAGGTGGGCAGGACTTGGCTCCCCACAGGCATAGTTGAGCCTTGGGTGCCCAAGATCCTGTCTGTTTACTGCTACAAAATTGATAATTGTGGTTACCTTTATCAATAAAGGTGTTGCTATTCTGTTTTATCATCTAACGAGCTTTCATACTTTAAGTCCAACCTTATATTCCTAGAACATGTACCAGAACAGATGTCAGTAACACTAGTACCGTAACTGTTTCAACCAAGAAGTGGATTTTTACATGTCGGACACAAATTATGCAAACAGTGAGATGTCTCTGTGTAGTTATAGTAAATACAAGCACTCTTGGAACACACAATCAGGTGAATGGACTGGAGCTATCTGTCTCCAACAGCATGTCACACAGGACTCGACAACTGTTGCAATTGTTTATGTACTAATGGAGAAGATGTGAGACTTTTTATCCATTTAAGTTTCATTTTATGGGGCAGTAGTGGCTCAGTATGTTATGGTTCTGCGTTCCTGATCAGGAGGTTGGCAGTTCGAGCCCCAGCTCTGCCAGGTTGCTGCTGTTGGGGTCTTGAGCAACGGCCCTTAATCCTGTCTGCTCCAGGGGCCCCGTATAATAGCTCACCCTTTGCTCTGACCCCAGCCTACAAAAAAAAAGCTGGGATATATAGAAGAATAAGGAATTTCACTGCGCAATAATGTATATGTGACAAATAAAGGCTGAACTTAACATTATGCAATGTATTGTCTATGAAACAAGTTATATCCTTTTATAACACAAGTTGCAACATTTATTTGCGTCTTTATTTATGCAAGAGTTTGCACAGAGTTTACAGGGTTCTGACACTGAAAACTCATTCCGTAGATGTTGAGAATTACGTAATAAAGAACATTTCATATACCAAGGTGTTTTAACATTGGTTTATTATTAGATTTTAAAGACATTCATAAGGGTCTCCAGTCTGCAGGAACACACAACCTACATGAAAAAATAAAACATACAAGCAAATCAGAACCCTCCACCTTCAAATATCGAGCGACCATAGGCCCCGGCTTAATGCTCAACTCCGCCCAGTTCTAAAAAAGCTCTGCCATTCTCTAGGTGCCATTATTTAGCCTTAGTTGAGTTTAAACTTTTATATAATTAAAGTATTTCATTGGTGAGGATGTCATCTTGAAGTAACACAGATACATGCAGTATATTTCTCCCCTTGTTTTGTTTATCAGAAATGTGGGTGAAAAAAGCCTGAAAATAGGTGCTTGATAAGGTCTCTGCATTCTGATTGGCTAGGAAAATGCAAACCTTTTTTAAAAAAGAGAATAATATGTGACCTTTAACGCACTTAATGCAGCATACAAGAGCTGTTACTATAAAAACTCATATAAGAACGAGCACCTTCTTTCTGAGAACTGCTTTTGTAAAAAAAAAAAAAAAAATCAAAAGTTTTTTTTTTTTTTCTGGTCAGAGGATCAATTAAATATGACTACAGATTTCAGGAGCAGTTACCCAGAAGGCACTGCCACCAGAAGCCATTTTGAAGTTATGCGATTGTATTGTTGTTTAAACGGTGTTGAGAACATAGGGTTCACTCCCCCTCCCCACACACACACTGCAACATGTGGAGGTAAAACTTTAAAGCTTCAGAATAATTAGCATATGCAAATGAACCTCCGGCGAGCTCATATTTGAGCTTCTAAGTCAACAAAGAAGGTGGATCAAAATCAAATATTTTGCTGTAGCGTAAATTTATATATTTTAAATGAAAGACATGCAAAAATGACATCATTTGTCTTTGCGAATGAATTTCAGACCAAATATTTATGCAGCAGTGCTAAACGAACACGGGCAAAAAAAATAATTAAAAAAATCATTCTAAAAACAATAGCATTTAATTGACAGGAGGAAACTATAGCCGTGAATACGTGCTGATTGTGAGTGTGCAAGCAGACACAATCAAGGCAAATTGACATTCGCAGGAACATCTAATTATGTTTATCTTACAGAGTTTTTGGATCTGGCTCTGCTACTTTTGGTATACGAAGGAAAAAAAAAAACAACAACAACAACCGAAACTGTGGTGGAGAAACAGAGTCGGCTCCAAACCGACGTCTTTCTCCTGCGTGCCTTTGAAGACTCAGTGGTTTCGCAATATTGATTTCGCCCCACTTAGAAAACAAGTTGAGGGAGTGTATTTGTGTGCGCAAGACAGGCAGAGCTCTAATCAAAGTCATACACACATTCTTTCACACAAACACACACATACACATCAAGAACACAACAGACAAAGGCACTATTTTTGTCAAATTTCACATCAGGAATAAAAAAAACAAAACATGACATTCTCACAAACACCTTAAATACCCTTACACACACAGTCATGACAACAAATTCAAGCCTATTCTACTTTTAAAATATACTTAAACTTTATCAAAGTGAAATTTTCCCTCGACAGCTCACACACTGACACACACACACTCACATAAGCACAAGACAAGTCTCATCTTTACAGAGACATCCGCAGAAGGTAAATGCTTTTTCTTGACTCTGTCCATGCATGTGCATGTGGAGAAGTGTGTGTGTGTGTGTGGGGTGGTGTGTGTGTGTGTATGTCAGGATTAGGCTGTAGGGAGGATCAGATTTGTTCCTGATGAGGTGATGTGCTCCTCTGAGCTCTGCTACTTTACAGATTTTCTCTGTATGTGTGTGTGTGTGTGTGTTCTCTCCGCTCCGTTGGCGCTCTTTGCACTCTTTGAAGTAGAAACTCCACTTTAAATAAGGGCTTCACTGGTGCCTGCAAACACACTCCTGCCTCTGAGTAATTGGCTTATTTCATTTAGGCAGGTGAAGGGCCTCATAGTGACTCACTCTTTTTTCCCTCTCTTTTCTTCTTTGTTTCTACCTTTTTCTTCCTATCTTTACATGAGATAGACGGATGTTTCTGTGTGCGCTTGCTCAATAGGTTTGAAGCTATTTGTATATCTTTTTTTTTGTGTCTGCGTGTGTGTGATTGTCAGAGCGTGGTGTACCCAAGTGCCAGCAGGTGCAAAGCCTCACACAGGTGCCAAGAGGTTTTTTATTGAACATAATTTCTCTAGTTCAGATATCTATTCGAACCTTGTCTTATTTTGGATGCAATCCACAAAGTGCAGTACAGCTTATTGAAAAACGTGTGATGATACCATTTTTTTTTTGTACAGTACATAAGATCTATTACTTTGATACATCATGTAGGATTTAATAAACAAAAATGCTCTTACTGCATGTGTAAGTACCAAACATGGTACAGAAAATAGGCATTATGGGTAACCAACTTGCAGCTAAAAGTTCTACTGTAAATAGTAGAGTAAAAATAAATTATACATGGGCATTATAAGAGCTTCTGTGAGTTTACTACATCTCAATTTAATGTAGTAAACAGTTCAGAATACCCACCCTGGTAAGGTAAAAAGGAATTTGAGTAGTTATGATGGCGGAAACCAATGGCCAGTGGACCTGGGATCCTGGCTGTGTGGTGAATACACACTCACTTCATCTTTCTCTATCTCCTGTACATCAGTACAGAAGGCCTGGAGCCTGTAGCAGGGGACTTGGGACACAAGGCGGGCTACACCCTGAATGCATGGCATGGGCTCACAGAGACTCAAACACTCACTCACGCACTACGGCATTAAAACAATTAGGCATTGGGAATACCAAACTAAATGCTAAAAGTAGACACTGGGAATACCCAAGTTGTTGCTAATATAGAGGTTGGAAAGACCGGACATGATACTAAAAGTAGGCATTGTGAATACCCAAATTGTTGCTAAAAGTAGGTATAGGAAACACCCAACTTAATGGCACCTTGGTGTTAAAAGTAGGCTTTGGGAATACCTAACTTTGTCTTACTAGTAGGCATTAGGATTAGCCAATTTGTTGCTAAAAGTAGATATTTGGAACACTTGACTTGCTGTTAAAAGTAGCGATTGTGAATACCCAACTTGGTGCTAAAATTGGGCATTGGGAATACCCAAATTGTTGCTAAAAGTAGACATTGGGAACACCCAATTTAGTGTTAAAAGTAGGCACTGTTAATACCCCACTTGGTGCTAATTGCAGGCATTGGGATTACTTACAGTAACTTGGTGCTAAAAGTAGTCGTTGGGAATAACTTGGTGTATAACTTGGTGTACTAAATAGTCATTTGGAATACCCAATCTGGTGTAGATAATAGTCCCATGCCTATATAGTCTTTATCTTTGGTGTAGATAAAAGATAACAACAACAATAGGCATGGGATGCCACAAAATAAATGAATAAATAAACAAATAAATAAAATAAAATAGACAAATGAATAAAAATGAAAATGGCATTGAGAATACCCAACTTGATGAGGGAATGTATCATTTTGGGCACACAAGTTGGAGCAGTTATTGAATGGAAATCACAGCCTTGGTGAAGTAAATTGTTAGTTTGAGTAACAGCCATTATGCACACATTGGGATATATGCATGTACAAAATTTGGCATTATACATGTACAATTTGGTGCAGTAAAGTGGAAGGGCTTAAATTTAGCAGGTGCAGAAAATGAGCATAATGGTGGGGGGGGGGGGGGGGAAGGGGGTGGAGGGGGG
>JAOVVB010000011.1:5103090-5118530 GCA_028570985.1 Heterobranchus longifilis | reverse complement strand
GCTGCGCTCCAATGCCGCACTGCTTGCGTGACTGGACGTCCTTTCAGACAAAATTGATCTGAGGAATGTTTCCGGTTTACTCCTATTTATAACCTGCAGGTGCACTTCATCAGATGTCTTCACCTGACCACGGTTATACTGTATAAGCCAAAAATTTGGCGTGTTTGATACATACAAGCTTCACAACCGGCAACACAAAAAGATGTTCCCATAGCGTTTTCACGCAGCATCTCGTTCCCGCTTTTTTAGGGAACAGAGTTACAGCAAAGTAACCTGAGACGTTTTGTTGGCAGGTGGTTAGCAAATGTAAAAATCTAAATATATTCTGTGTTATAGAAAAGCCTTTGAGTGAAATCCGTATGATAAAAGATGTTGATTTGTATCATGATAGATTTTTCTTCAAATGATGAGAGTCAAATTTTGTAAACTTTTGCTCCTGTTTACTTGTATAACTTGCTAAAATAGCTAACAGGCATATAAAGTATAAATCTATATAAATATAATATATAAATCATAAACCATATAAATCAAAACAGCCAATCAGGCTGCACATCCACTTGAGCAAATCATGTAAAAACAAGAGAAACAGAAAGAGTAAAAGGTAAGGGTAAGGACAAGGAAGGCCAGAATGTAAAAGATGGTACCATACAGTACCACTGTTTAAAATAATCCAGCTCAATTAAATACACACAGAGTGTAAACGTGAATTTAATGGCGTTTTTACATTAGGCATGAATGATCTGTACCGTTCCCAGGAACAATTGTCCCCACTCCCCACTCCCCCGCTGGCCAGTGTTCACATTATCTTTGCCCTCCGTACTCGGGCATGCTTGAGTATTTCCACTCTCTGTTGCAGCAGAAAAAAAGAAAACAAGGAAAGTTAATCTTCGTAGTATGTCAAATGTTATTGATGTTTCAGGAAAAAACCTAAACGGTAATGCACTCGCGTGCCTTCATACTTTATCAGCTATGGCTTTATCAGCTACGTCGATGGCTGATGATGTCGGATGATGACATCATGTCTAAGCACAGATCTATCTCCGTGCTCAGGTACTATTGGTTTCCATGTCTGATTTGATCTGTGCTGGAGTACGCTGTTGTTGTTGGTCTTTCGGCTGCTCCCGACAAGGGGTCACCACAGCAGATGCCTTTCCTGACGCAACCCTCACATTTTATTAGTGCTTGGGACCAGCACTACATCCAGTACCGTTTCCTTATCCAGCAGATTTGAGGACAGTTCCCCATAGTTGAAACGATTGCGTTATCACTGATCAAAATGATCCAGACTTTGTGGTCATGTCTTCTCGGAAAGTGTTGTTTCTGAGAAATTAAACACTAGAGTTTCTCTTAAACTGCAGTCAAGTAAGTCTTTTTTGTCACCGCTGTCCTGAACCTTGATAACTTCAGTACTCACAAAAGAGATCACAGAAGTTGCAGAAGTTGTAGGGCTGCCAACTTTTCTTTATAACATGGGATTCACTTAGTGTAAAGCATGCCACTATTCGTCTTGCATTTTCATACATCTGCTAATGCTTTACACTTGTGAGAATAAAATAATAGTAAACAAACAAATCATTTTTATAAGCAGAGAAACAGCAGAGAAGCTCATGATTAGTGTTGTGGAGCAGAGAATACTGTAATGTTACACTGTAATTCAGATTACACGTCAACCATCTCAATGTCCTTTTTGTGGAGATTTTGTAATGTTTGTTTGTTTAAAAATTAGAGAAGATTGAAATCCGAGATGAGTATTCAAGTCAAACCGGGACTACATATATGATATATAGTCCCCTGCTACTGTGATGGATTGGCACCCTGTTCAGCCTCGTGCTCTAAGTCTCCTGGGATAGACTCCAGGCCTCTGCGACCCTGATGACACATGATACAGTAAGCGTTATAGAAGATTAATGAATCCCCTGCTACACCAATGGAGGGAGTACGTAGGGAAGAAGGGAAGTAGAACCAGCAAGCAAATCACACACTCTCTCTCTCTTTCTCTCTTTCAGGTACGTCCTGTCACAGCCTTCAATTAATGTGAGTGCTATGTGTTTAAATGAGAATAATATTCTGTCATAGTTAAAGCTGGTGTTGTCATGCCCTAATTATTACTTTATTTCTCTTTTCATCAAGAATTTTTTCATGGCACCCTGGTCGTCCTGTCTCTCAACATGCACACTCACACACACACACACACATGTGCATGCGAGTTAACTGTGAATGAGTAATTCAGATGGCAGGGGGCTCGTCTGCTATTTCAGAGTTGAAGGAGCTCATTACAGGAGGTGCGATCGTCTCGACTCTTCTAAGGTGATGCTACCGGCTTCCTCACCTAATTCACCATGAGAGAATTTTATTCACTGTTAGACAGGAGCGAGAGAGAGAGAGAGAGAGAGAGAGAGAGAGAGAGCTACCCGAGAAATCTAACATTGGTCTTATTTGGTGTCCCGCTGGACACACCTCTTCTCTAGGCATCAGTCCGTTGGACGTTGTACTCTTTCTGTCATCTGTTATAACTTTTTCTATTTCTCTATTTCTCTCTCTCTCTTTCTTTTTTTTCTGTTTCCCAGCTACAGTTTTTTTGATTAGGCCTGTGGATAGAATCCTTGCGAGCGTCAAATCCCTACGCAGGAATCGCGCGCCAACAAGACATTGACGGATGTCTTTTTCGGGCGTCAGGAGAGCGGTTGTCGTAGCGACGCTGACATGCTGTTGCCGTGCTGCATGGCTGGCCGTGCCACCGGGGAACGCACGCAAGCACACAAGAACACACTCGGATACACACCGCCTGCTTTCGGAAAAAAGAGTAAGGACGAGTGGAAAACATGGAAAGAGGAGGAAGTCCTCAGCGCTTTAAAAACACTGAAATCTCTTCATCCTTCACTTCTTTCTCTCTCTCTCTCTCATTCTCCTTCTTTCACTTTAGCATTAGGAGAGATCATAGAAGCAAAGTAGTGGGGATGAAATGGCAGGTAGACACATAGTCTGTCGTCTTGCCCCTCCTTCAATGCCAAGGTTAAGCGAGCAAAATGTTCATCCAAGTGAGAGCTGCTTTCAGAGCGATGAGTTTACAATCCTAGCGAAACCAAATTTAGAAGCGTTTAATGCATGTTAACGCTTAAGTAGGTAAAAGAATCTCAGAAGTCTTCTCTAAAATGAAGCATATATTATTATTATTATTATCATTATTATGCTTTTGATATTAAGGTCTAGGGCTGATACAATACTTAACAAAACAATGCTCTTAACACATTTTTATGAACCATTATTGTGAGAGCCTTTAATTTATAGAATAATTGTTATGCCAAAACTAAATTTTTCATCACAAGATCTAAACATTGAGATGTTCCCCTGGAGAAGGAGGCATTCCGCATGCACCAAGATATATAAAATATACCCGTAACCCATGCAGACATGGGGAAACTCTGCAAAGACTGTTACTTGATCTCAGTATCAAACTCGGACCTTGGAACTTTAAGGTGATAAATTTTTACTGTTTACTCACTTAACTATCTTCTATTATGCATATCATGTATACATGGTCACGGTGGCCTGGAGACACCCTGGACCAGGTGATAATCCACTGCAAGGCACACACACTCACACACTACCAGCAATTTGGGAACACCAATTATCCTAACCTGCATGTTTTTGAACTATGGGAAGAAACCGGAGTACCCAAATGAAACAAACCAAGCATGGGGAGAACATGCAAACTACTGTATATGAACGCAGACTCAAGGCAGGAATCAAACCTGCAACCCTGGAGGTTCAAGTGCTAACCACTATGCCACCATGCCCTCCTTTTCCTCCTTAACAAGATGAAAAACTTTAAGCACAATCACGACCTGTTAGAAGTGGTCATTAAGCTGTCAAGAAAAATAAAGGTGAGGATGTACAGTACCTGATTTCAACTTTCCTTAAGACTCGACCTGTGGCCTACTTCATAATGTTTCTGCATTTTGGCTTGAGATTTGTTTGGCTTCCTTGTGAAATGGGTTGGGAGATATAATCCAACAAAATTGGATTGATGGTCCACTGATGGTGGTCATGAAATAACATATTCCTGGAATGCACTCATACAGAGTGATACATGGTCTTTTAGCCAGTTCTGTCATTCCTGAGACCTTCCAGATCTTTGCAAGTCTGGACAAATGGCCAGAGGACAAAAAAAGTCCATTACTCACTGCATTTCACTGATTTATTACCACCATGTTTGATATTATGGTATTGTAATGAGTCCAGTTTGGTCTTAGTGTATCGTTCTGTCATTCGAAGTGCTATCATAGTAATCTTAGTCTAAAGTCTGTCATAAATAAGTATTCCTGCACAGGGCACAAACCTGAGTAAGCTGCTGTACGTCAAAGCACAAAGAGTAAAACTTGAAAGACTTCAGAGCAAGGTTCAAGTGTCAGTAATCTACTAGTCCTATGTAGCTATCACTGAGTCCCGGAGCCCATGGGTAAAATGTTCCACATTTCTGAGGTCATTTTCAACATCGCTTTGCAGAGTAATAGTTCATGGGCTGTATGGGAGTGAATACGAGGTGTTCGGTAAGTACATTCCCACGCTATAATGATCTGTGTGTGTTTGAGGAGCCTGATGAATGGCTCTGTCTCAGCTTGGGCAGCCCTGCTCTTTTTTCACTACATTTCCTGCAAAATAGCCATTTCCCTCCACAACACAAGTCTTCAAATTACAGCACTTCTTCATCTTGTTAAGGGAGGACGTCATTCTTGGAGCTCTGAAGCATTAATATAACGCAACACCTGTGACAAGCTAGCGCGAGTTTGGGAGACCATTGGGTAACTCCATGATGTACATTCCAAACCATCTCATGAGGGTTAATTAATACACACCACACCTTGCCTTTGTCGTCTTTAAGCCTGGCTAAATGAGAACTTTTTTTTTTCTTCGAGATTCTGTTGTTCCTTAGATTTATTTTGGCTGTGGAAAGAAAAAGGAGCATTTGTCAAATGAGTAGTCTTTGACAGGGTGCTGAAGATGAAGCAGTTGTTTCCAGACAGCGCACGAGAGTAAATTACGTCGTAAACACACTCTCAGGGGAGCTATTCAGGATCAGCTTGGGTGAAGTAGAACTGGGAAGTCACTGGGTTCCACGTGAAAAACATTTCTATTTTTTTCATCCTCCTCTTGTCTCTTTTTTTTTCCTTCTCAGATGAAAACTTAGCACCCCGCTCCACCACGCCGTCTCCTGAGGACACTTAAGCATCGAAGGGATGGGCGGCCTCATGCGCGTCGAGTTACAAAGCGATCCGTTTCACAGCATCTGCAGAAACATTTCGGAAAGCGTTTACAGCCTGGGAAAAGTGTTGAGATCCCGTCATTTCTGGAAGCCAAAATAATCGCCT
Organism: Heterobranchus longifilis; assembly: GCA_028570985.1. Lineage (NCBI taxonomy): Eukaryota > Metazoa > Chordata > Actinopteri > Siluriformes > Clariidae > Heterobranchus > Heterobranchus longifilis. Next base: position 5,113,161 of record JAOVVB010000011.1, on the reverse strand, counting down.
GGCCTGAAACTTCAGCTTCAGCTGGGACCACTCATTGAGAACGTACTTATTAGCCATGACTGGGTTAGACACTTTAGTACTTGCTGATGAATGGATGTTTTTACTGCTAGAGCCACAAATAATCATCAATGTGCCATTTTTGATCTCATTTATAACTCAATAATCCAAACTGTTTTTAAAAAAAGTTAACTTTAATCCATTTAACAAAACATTTAACCAATTTTCTCCTCAAATTCTACCCACTAGCAAAGTCTTCCTTATCACATAATTTTTATGGTTATATATGGTTTTTCTCTGCTGCCCATGCAACATCATATGACAACAGAAAAATGACAGAAAGGGACCAATTGAGCTTTTATCCACAAAAATCAACAGACCTCTACATTTGTCACCTCAGGGCGAGTAATTATCTTGGGAAACCTCTTACAGATATTTGGGGCATCTTCAGGAAACATGTGTGTCAAAATCCAAACAAGCAAAAGTTCTCATGATCTTTAACACTGACACAGGACCTTCTTCAGTCTTGGTTCTGTTCACCAGGTCTATTACTATGTCCAAAGCTTCTCCCTCTACCCTGAAGTGTCTCATTCTGTCGTGTTCAAAAGAAATGGAAATTTCTAGTCAGGACTACTCATTTCTTGGCCTACACCTGAGCATGGATCTCACCCATGTCACCCTTGGCAGGCTTAGGAAGTACAGATCACACTAAAGGATCTCAAACAAACAAGACAGTGGAAAGTCTAAAGTGTTAGTGGTGTCAAGATAGACATGGGGCACAGATTTCGTGAAACCAAATGACCAAAGGGCATGAGCCGTCATTCTGAAGCAATGAAGCAGTGGAAGTCCCTGAGTAAACAGGGGGATTTCTTCACTAATCACACATCAGAAATAATGATTCTCGAACACTACAGTTTGAAAAACACCATGTTTTTTAGACTCACACATACAGTATGGCTATTTGTACTGAAGAGTCAAGTCAAACCGGAGAACCTGGTCATCTTTTAGAAAGTAACTTCCATAGTCAAGTTTCATTCTTTTGCCAATCTCATGAGTACAGGAAGGCGAAGGTCTAAATCTTTCTCAGAAGAAACCATATTCGTCCAAACCTGTAACGAAATCGGTGAAAGTTTTAGACCGATGACCTAAATGATTAGAAACTTCAGTGTTGGTTACTTTTAATGAGAAACAAACTGTCCAAAATATTAATAAGGATACAAATTAAACTATCTAAACCTGACCTTCTGAGCTTATATTACTTCATTAAGTATTTCAGTTCATTCTCATATGCGTTTCCTGTGCCTTAGAGCTATATGACCGGCGAGAAGCCGATCTAAAATAACTTCCTGTTTACCCTTCTGGTCTGCACGTGGCCGAACCGCAGCACCGTGTAGGGGATTAATAATTCAACGCTTTCATATTAGTTCACACCTTAGCCAAGATACCACTGAATTATTCATATAGATAATATAAAATAAGCAAAGCATTTGTCACATTTATAGGAGATAAAATATACTGTGGGTAGGCGAATCAAAGTTAGGCGAGGACGGAGCCCTGTAGCTACAAAATTCACAGAGCGGGTCAGGGAAGCTGTTTTAGGATCAGAATACATCCATTTTTACAGCGATTATGGAGAAGAGTGCAGATCCGAGGTCAGTGTTTTTCAATTTGTAATGCTTTGTGATCCAGAGAGTCTCTGGACACACGGTTGGATATTTCTGCTATTTTCTTCATTTTTTTTATGCAGGTGATTTTGTGGTTGTGTGTGTATATTCTGCTCAATCATGAGTGACCAACTAAACAAGGCCTACAGAGGTTTCCATCCCTTTGTTTTGTTATTTTTGTCTATAATGAAAGCTGATGGGGAAAAAAAAAGGTAAAAAGGCGGAAGGGCATAACGCAGCACTTGTGTGTGTCCGATACATTTTCACCTCCTGAAAATTCTATTTTTCACGGCTAAATCAAGCCCAGAAGTGTCACACAGTGGCACACGCACACATGCACATACATAGGGACACGCCACCACACCACACCACACAACACGTAGCTCCCCCTGCCCACCTCCTATTGGCAATCCCCTGCAAAACAAGCATCTCTCTGCACAAAATGATTCAAGAAAACATACAATTATCTCTAAAAAACTGGAACAGATTTTTTTATTAAATTAACCTTATTAGTGCATTATGGTAAGCAAATGCCAAAAAGGGGCCCTGCTCATTTGCATTAAGATAGATTTTTCAGGTTGGCTGCACGATTTAATTAAAGAAAAGATTAAGAATCATTAGAGGAGCTGCCGTACCTTGCCTAGGCGAGCTCTCCACAGGCTCAGGTTAATACACACACAGATGGTGATTTTGTAACTGTTGAATGGCTCCAGCAGAATGAGAATGATCCTATTAGTTTCCAGGGGAAGAGGAGAGAGAGAAAGAGAGAGAGAGAGAGATGGGAGGAAAAAAGAGGCACAGGGAGAAATGTTGCTCAGTGGACTTGCTTTCTTGTTCGCTTTTAAAATGACAAGGTGTTCGCGTGGGTGTTTAACGAGCCCAAACGTTCAATTTAGCTCATAGGCGAAGGTCTGGAGCCCGTTGTGGGGTCGCGGCCCACCATTGAACGGCTTTTGTGTGGAAGAAAGACAGGTCAAAGTAGCTCTGCTGATAGGTGCAGTACAGATCTGTATATATTTTTTCTCCTTCTTGTTAAGGTGTTTAATCTTTTTTGTTGTTGTTTACGTGCCCTAACTTCCTATATTTGACAAGAAAAATCTTTGCTTCTTAAAAATCAATATGGTCCTCTTTAATCACACCTTTGTAAAGTCAAGGAGGCTTCAAGGAGTCTATCTACTGTACAGTATGTTATTAACAAATCTACAGTGATCAGCCATAACATCAACATCGCCACCAAGTGATGTGAATAACATTGATTGCAAACAATGCATTAATAAACTGGTGACCGAATCACAGGCACTTAAGGATCACCCATGTCCATGCGGACAAAAGGCTAGTCTGTCTGGTTTGATCTCAAAGAAAAACCTATGCACCACAAATCACAGCAAAAATCAATAATGGGCGCGATAGAAAGGCACGAGAACACCCAGTACACCGCAGCCCACTGTGCATGGTGCCCAGCAGGCAAAGAGCCCAAGGCTGCCAACCAGGGCTCCAAACTCCACCGATCCCAATCCGATCGAACATACATGTGATACGCCGGACAAACAAGTCTAATGCCCCACCACACAACCCACAGCACCCCAAGGGAACTGCTGCTATTATCAAAGTTCCAGACATTATAGCAAACTCCCCAGATGCTCTGCAGAGCCACATCCTGAGGGACCAGAGCTGCCCTAGTGACACAAGGGGAGCCAAAGGTGCCAAAATTTATGGTTAAGCTGTGAAATATTTAACCCCTTCCTACAGTGATACAAAAGCAATCATTTGTTTTTTATGTGTGCATAATGAACTCAGATCTGTGGTTTCTGCGACAGTTTCAAGTGACAACGCAACTTGCGGAATTGCCAGGTCTAAGCAATATATTCAGGCCAACTACTGTACATCTCAAAAGCTACATACTGTAAAAGTATTTTTTATTAATTTCTCAGTTCACCTTTTTAATTATCATCATCATCATCATCATCATCATCATCATATGGTACAACCATTACCGGTTAGATAGTTCATCGTATACAGAGATTAGGAAGCAATCTTTCATTTTTGTGCATTGGAAAGTAAATGGAAACTGATTGCACCTAGGGACTAACATTGTGAGTGGGGACAATGAAGAAATGTTGGACCACATAAACCATAGATCTGATCCAAGGAATCATTCGACCACGTCTTATGGATTTGTTGTTTAACTGTATCATTATTAATTTACATATAATTGGGGAAATCTCATTTGAGATGTTGTTTATTGCCACAGTTACCATGGTGATGGTTATTGCTCCAAATTAAGTTAGTTTTGGACAAAGGTTTCATATGAAAAATGCTAGTCTGTTGGGTGGTCATTAATCAAATAATTTGTGGCCACATGATCATATTTTAAAGCAAACAAGCATTTCATAACACTGGCTATGGTACACAAAGGGGAATGTGGTGATATCATATCTCTGATCAACTGTTTAAACAAGTTTGCTAAATACCCATAAGGTTTAGTTCATTTATGGTCAGTTTTGTTGGCAAGATGTTATTTCATTTTTAGTTTGCCCATGCTTCTCATATGTTTGTTGCAGTTCTCAAAATTATAGTGTCCTAGTAAAAAAAAAGACCAAATTTACAGGAAGAAATAAAAGAAAAAGCATTGTATATAATAGAAAAGTGTCAAAAGGTGTAAAGGGGAAAAAAAATAGGAAGCCATCCATCTATCTATCCATCCATCCGTCCACCAACCTCTCCTCGAGGTTTCAAGGAATTAGCTATGCAAATCGCTCAGGGAGGGATTTGGTAAAAGCATGGGAAAGAAAAGAGAGAGAGAGAGAGAGAGAGAAAGGGAAAGAGAAGGAGAGGGAGAGAGGCTCCCACATCCCTGCATTAATCCTTCAGCTTCGCTCTGGCCGGGAAGAGAGAGCAGTAACTCAGGCATAAAGGAGGCAGTCATGTGTGTCTCGGCCGCATATTACCGCCGGCACCTGCCTCACACAAATGAGCAGGGAATAAGGCTGATGCAGGAGCGGGGAGGCGGTGTCCCTCTACCTCTCTCTCTCTCTCTCTCTCGCACTCACTCTCTCTCTCTCGCGCCCTCCTCTCGCTCCCTCTTCGCGCTCCCTCGCGCCCTAATCAGAGTGCATTGAGGCGACGGCAGGTGCTTGGCAGGTGCAGGCAGACAGATGTGTGCGGCTGGCAGGCCCCGCGCTGTACAGGTGTGAAAGACAGCCTACACCCTAATTATGCCTCTAAATGCTTTAATTTCTGTGTTTCAATATTGATTGCTACCTTTCTGCTCCTCTCTCCCTGCGGAATAGGCGGCACCCGGGGCTGCTATTTACCCGAGATTCACATCAGCGTTTTACAAAGCTTTATTTTTATGCCCCTTCTTTTCTCTCCCTCTCTCTCTCTCCTTTTTTATCCCTCCCCTCCCTCATCCAGAGAGATAATGTTTGGTTTCTTTTCCTGTCCCGGAGACCGGCGTCTTTAGAATTGTGCGGCGAGAGAGGAAACATCAGGCACGTGCACGTGGAAAGAACGGGGCGAGCCTGAATGCATCTGAGTGCTCCTGTATTTTGATCATTCACTAGTGGCGCGGCAATCAGCGCCGGAGCTTTTGTATGGATGCAGATGGAGCTTTGTCTGGTCAGGAATGGAGAGGGTGCCTGTTTATGTGCGTTCCTCTCCGAAACATCCGGGAAGAAGACGCACCACTTGCTCAACGTACCTGCTTTGTCCTCCCCACACTTGAAGTGAGGGTAGGGGAACGAGTGAGTGTGTTCAATATTTCGCATTTTCTGTCGTGTGATCAATTAGTGTGTGTGATGAATACACTGGATAGAGATGCAAGCATGGTTCGGGGCCTGTTCTCGGCCATTGCAGAGTGGCAGCTGGCTTTCCCACACGGCCAGATATTTGAGATGGTGCATGAATGCTGGGGACAGGAAGGTGTACAGAAGAGATGAAATGGTCAGCGTAACAGGACTCAACCTGAGCTGGCAAATATGTCCCTGTCCATATGGCCTCCCTGCTCAGTCTTACTGCACTCCCACTGAGCACTATTGATTTTCATGGAGGAGGACCTGTCACTGGGAGGCTTCCACAACCCCTGATGAGACCTGGTTGCCTGCAGAAGTGTGCATGTATACATATTTAGTTACATCCAAAGCAAAACCATGTACTACTAAAAATGTAGTAATTGTTTTTTTTTTACGGTCAATCAGTGAAATAGTGCAGTTTTTGACAATTTTGGGCCATGATTTTGAGGTGGCCACGGCCTATTTCTAGTAGTGTGATCATCTGCTAAAAATTTTAGACGTATGTCCTTTCCAGGTGTGTTATAAATCAGATTACCACTTCCCTCCCTTCACGACTCTTGGGACAGCTTGAGCTTGGACAATCACCGTATGACAACATGATATGAAATGCATCTGCAGTACCTGGGGACAGTCCCTGATGTAGTTGGTAACCTGAAGCCTGCCTCCTGTGTCCCTACTCTGACAGACAATCGATTGTCCAGGAAGGTATGACTCCTGATTTAGCACCGAGCCCCATTGCTTTACGAGATAGACAGGATCGGGTTTTTCAATACCTTTCATTTTCCTTCCATCTTTTTGTTTCCTTCTGTCTTTCTGAGCATTGAATTCCATTTTCATTGATGGTTTTAGATTTCCGACCATCTTGCGCGGAGATCCTCAAACAGAGGATCCGGAGGAAATGAGCACTGCTGTGTTTCCTTTACGTTCGCCGTTAATTAGCTACGTCATCCCAGTGTTTTGGGTGTTGCGTTAATTTTCGGAAAGATTGCACCATGTCTGTGTCACTTTCTTCAGGTGCAACACCTCGGAGACCACCTTTATTAGGAAGCTGTTGGAGTAATCTGGCTTCAGCGCCAGGGTGTGTAATGACTTCAGCTTCGGGCCCTGAGGTGATCACAGTTTTAGCACTTTCCTGAGCTGTGCTTGAAAGCTACAGCTAAGACAGGAGTGCTAAAATGAGAGAGAGAGAGATCTATGTGTGTGTGTGTGCGCGCACATGTATGTGTAGACCTCAGCTGTGAAAGCACCGCCAAAAACAGCAGAAACTGTTCCATTCGTTTGGTCAAATCATATAAGGAGGAGTTAAAGGGGCTATACAAGTCCTCAACATATGCAACAGGAAATTACATCTGCGAAAGGTGAGCGAACACTTAATCGGCATCACACGTGCGGAAGACGTTAAGGTAAAAACCTTTACCTTACAGCACAGTGAAATTCTTTTCACAGCTTGTTAGGAAGGGGTCATCCCATGATACAGCACCCCTGGAGAAGAGATGGTTAAGGACACTAAGGGCCAAAAAGGGGTTTGAACTGCCAACCTTCTGATCAGTAACCCAGAGCCTTAATCAGTTTAACCAACCCATTGTGGTGCATAAACACACAAGCGGAAACCCACCAAGCATGGGGAGTCCATGCAAAAAGAACCAGAGGCAGGAATTGGATAGACAATGCGTAAAATTTCAAATTAGGATGAACTAAAGTGCAAGAACATAACGTCAGGTTCCACTGCTGTCAGCCAAGAACTCGAAAGACCTGTCCAACTGCAAACTTGAAAATAAAGACCAGGTGAGATTCATTTATTTATTTATTTATTTATTTATTTATTTTCCCTTCTGCAAGCCTGGGAATCTAACGTTAACTTCGGTAGCGGTGCTTGCTTTCGAAAGCCTCTCTTTTTAAAGAAATCCCCTAAAGGCAGTGTTGTTCTTATCTTTCCCCACGTTGTATGTTTTACAGTTTGGCAGAGCTCTTAATGCCACATAATGAGCTCAAAATCCATTAACGAACCGCATGTAGGCTAGCGATAAGGATCGGCGTCTAGGATTCTTTGTTTGCTGCGTTTCTTTCCATTCTGGTCATGGAAACAAGGGAAGAACAGACAACACAGAGTCAAGTGTGCGCACGCATGAGAGTGTGCGTGTGTGTGTGCGTGTACGGTTTTAATAGTAATTAATCTCCATAAGGCGACGCGACACTTAGGTAAGATGGCTGCAGATTCAATTATCTGTATGCAGAGTGCCATTTCTGGGCTGAAAATATGTAGCATCTATTTTCTCAGGTTCACAGTAGACACCTGAGCCTCTTTCGATGAGAACCTGAGAGGAGGCTCGTTTTCACACACTCACAAAGAGAGAAGAAAAAAAAACACACTCTCTCTTAACACCTTCATTTCTGCTCTTTGTATCATCAAATACAAAAGGGTTTATATTTGAATGAAGGGCCTGTTTCTTGTTTCAATTCATTTTTTCAAGAAATGCATGTGTTTGACATGTTTGTCCATTTCCTCCTCTCTCTCTCTCTCTCTCTCTCTCTCATCCTGCCTAATATTTCCAGAAAGTGTCATTTTAAGCCATAATGGAATCAGTAGATTTATCCGGATTTCCTCCTTGTCTGGAGAATCTGCACTGCTTCACGTATTTCAGCGGCGCCCCCGCTTAAACGAATTGACTCCGCAGGAAATGACATCATTCCCAGGTTGCGTTTCCAGACTAAACTAACCAAATGGATTTATTTGTTGTTATAAGCTTCCGTTTAAACTTTAACGATTGTATTTACCGTATGGTGCGCTTTTTTCTTTTTTTGTTACGTTCGTCTGTTTCTCACCATTTTTTCACGATCTCGGTTTGATGTTTATGGATTGACTCTGGATGCATATCGGATAACGCGTGTTATTGATTTAAAGCAGCGAACTGGTCATGTTTTGGCTCGCGTACATTTGTTTTGAAAAAGGCGTGGATCAATAGTCGAGGATTTCGAATCAACGTACAGACTCCGCGCTCGCTGCTGAGACGGGTGTTCCTAGAGAAATCTGCAATGCATATTATTTTACAGGATTGACATGTGCTCCTTAATGCTGTATAAAATGTGAAATTCTTTCCTACAATACCCAGAATGCCATTGAGCTACATGCTGATGGTAATACCAATGGAATTTAGCCTTTGCTTTAGTCCTTTGGTTTCTTACTCAGTTCTGTCACTGCATTGCATTCTGGGAGTGCATTGATGTCACCATGTGTGTGTGTGTGTGTGTGCTTGTTTGTGTTGTTATTCCTATAACTATACATTCAGATGTGATTTACCATATAATCATAAACACACCAGGCCAGTATAGGCAATGTATGCAAATTTATACTGTACGTGTGTGTGTGTGTGTGTGTGTGTGTGTGTGTGTATGCAGGTGGGCCTTGGTATATTGTTGTGACTCTCCGGGCAGGTTTCTGTTAGCATGAGCGAGCAGCGTAACAATGCCAGACCCTCCTGAACCTCCCCATCAATCACGGCAGTTTTAATCACACCTGCCATTCCTCCTGTCTTCTGTTCTCTGTCTCTGTCCATCCATCTATCCATTAATTCCTTGCCTTGAGGTATGGTATGGGTTTCTTGCAAGCGATGTCATAATGTATATGTATTTGAGAGACACAGATAGAGAGAGGAGGAGGAAGAGAAGGAGAGCCAATTAGGACAGGAATTAACATTAGCATCCGAAGGTGTCTCATCTACTGCTCTCTGCTGGAGAAGGTCTGCGTCCCCAGGGTCCGCCTGTCTCTCTGTCTTTCTTTCTGACTCTCCTGTTTTCTCTCTTCCTTGCAATGCAATCTGTATTGTGTAAATACAGTCTCTCGATCTCTCTATGTCTCTATCTTTGTCTCTTTCTAGCTCTCTGTTATTCACTATTTCTCTCTCTGTGCCCCGTCTTTCTTTTATGATTTCTTTGTCTGTCCCTCTGTCTGTCTATCCATTCCATTCTCTGTCTCTCTCTTTGATACTGTCACTCTCCTGCTTATCTATCTATATAAATACATTTCATACAAATTTTCAAAATTTCTGTCTGTATATGTGTGTGTCTGTCTGTTCAGCCAAATTTTGTTACGGCATCACACAAAACTGGCTGGACAGAATTGAATGAAACTTTGCCAGTCGTTCGGTATTCGCCTGAAGTTAAAGGTGTCCCATGAATTAAATCATAATCTTGAGTAGAAGTGAAGTTTTGTGCCAGATTATGTCACAGCATCTTTAGACTCTGTAAAGCCACACCCACCTCCTATCCCTGGAGGTGGGTGTGGCTTTACAGAGCCAATCAACGTGGTAGTTTTCTGTGTATAGATAACTAAACTGGATATTTTTACTGGGATTTGTTCATCTTAGTTCTCCGCTGAAATAAACAGCGCTGAAGTGGTATAAATAAATTTTAATTTTAACATCTGTGATTCACTCTCCGATTACTGAACAGGGAGTGTATTTGTCTGATGATGGAAGAAGTGCAACTTAGCGTAACCAAGGCGTAAGATACTCAACCTTACAAATGTGATTTCTTTGTATTAGTAAGTTAGACAGAGAGTTCTGCTGTACAGAAAGACAGACAGACATGTACATGGGCTTCAACCTGAAATAATAATAATA
>JAOVVB010000011.1:5076110-5086731 GCA_028570985.1 Heterobranchus longifilis | reverse complement strand
GATTTCGCCGAACGAGTGATAAATAGGATTGAGAATCGTCCCCGGTTGTGGGTGAAATATGATCACTGGTCTGATGAGTCGGAATTCTCATCAGCGCAATGTTGACAATAATGACAGCTTTTCATTTAGCACTTTTCATACACGGATATTTAAAAAAAAAAAAAAAGAAGAAGAATAAGAATTAGAATAATAAATAATAAATAATAATAATAATACAGGAAAAATGCTCATGTGAGTTCTGAGTGAAGGAAGGGAAGATAGGGGGTCTGGTGACCCAGATTTAGACTCCAGGCGTAAATAAATAATTAAGTGTGTGTCTGTGTGTGTGTGTATGTGTGGGTGTGCGCGTGTGCGCGTGTGCATGTTTCTCAGGCCCAGTGCTGAGATAGGTGCAGAGATAGCAGTTACAGTTTGTTGGGCTTGCGCGGCTGAGTGTTTTAAACGCAGCCAAAGTCTCGGTGCTGAGCATCGTCACACCACCATTCCCATGCCCTCACACATTCCTCCGGTGCTCTCTCTCTCTCTCTCTCTCTCTCTCTCTCTTTCTCTCTCACTCTCTCTCTCACTCTGTCTTATTTCTCACCATTCTGCCACTTCTAAGGTCTCATTCCTCTATTTTTCTTTTTCTTCATCCCTACCTGGTGATGGAGCAGTATTAATGCTAAGCAGTGATGAGTCTCCTCTCTGGTATGATGTCAGCAGCAATGTCTTGAATATTCCTTATTAAGGTAGTTTACAGTAGCTTAATTTCTCCTTAGGTTTTCCTTAATTAATTCCTTAGTTACAAATCTAATATAGTATTATTCTGCCTGTTGTGTACATTTATGCAAATTTGACTCTTTTGGGGTATGTCTCTACCAGCTTCGCACATCTAGACCATTGTTCTTTGCAAAATAGCTCATGCTCAGTCAGATTGGATGGAGAGCGTCTGTAAACAGTATTGCCACAAATTCTAATTGGGAATACAAATGTACGCCAGACTTTTCAGATTTATATTTGTAAAAAAAAAAAAAAAATTCCACTTCACAATTATGTACCACAATATAATATTATACTGCCTATTTTGTACAATTATGCAAATTTGACTTGTCAAAATATTTTCAATCCTTAAGCTTTTCACTGCTGACGCCATTTCTAACCTTGCGCCCTCCCACCGCTTAATGAACGCACTTAAATTATAGTGCCTTGTAAAAGCATTCATATCCCTTAAACTTTTCCACATTTTGTTCCTTTACAACCAAAAATGCAAATGTATTTTATTGTTATGTGATAATCCAAGTGCCACGTACTGTAATTGTAAAGTGGAAGGAAAATATTTATTTAAAATTTTTTAGATAAATATCTGACAAGTGACCCCCATGAGTCAATATTTTGTAAAACCAAGATTTGGGGAATTTTGTCTGTACCAGCTTTGCACATCTAGAGAGTGAAATTTTTGACCATTGTTCTTTGCAAAAAAGCTCAAGCTCAGTCAGATTGGATGGAGAGCGTCTGTAAACAGCAATTTTCAAGTCTTGCCACAGATTCTCATTGGGAAAACAAATCCATGCCACAATTTATACATTTATATTTGTAAAAAAAAAAAATAATAATAATAATTTATTATTTTCTATCCACTTCACAATAATGTGCCGATTTGTATTGGTCTAATCACATAAAATCCCAATAAAATACATTTCAGTTTGTGGTTGTAACATGACAAAATGTGAAAAAGTTCAAAGGGTGTGAACACTTTTGCAGGGCACTGTATAACACATCGTTGGCATGTGAGAAAGAATGCAAATCAGGATACTCACTAATAGCAATAATTAGGCGGGAATAAAGTTAATTATACAGTAAGTGTAGCTACCGTATGGCTGCGGAGTGAGTCGGAGTAAATTTGCTATGCCGTGTGAAGCTGGGAGTGCAGCAAGGCCCGATTCCACCTCCTGCCGCATTTTCACCTTCCTCTAAATCAACTCTCACTCAGAGATCAAGCAAATGCCGTCACTTGGCTCAGCTGCCATCAACGTGCTGTCAAAATGTTTATTTTACACACAAACATACATATTCGCTCGTTCTCTTCTCTGCGCTTTGATATTCCGTTTGATTCTTGTTTGAGTTTTTCTTTTTTCATTTAAGCCCAACAGCATGGAGCAAATATATAAAGCAGGGGATTTGCTACCATGATTCCCGCCTTTGTACGTCGTAGGTAAACATGAAGTGACTAGAAGAGCTACAAGGAGAGATCTGGGATTGATGTTTTTTTTTTTCATCTTTATTCCACCTCTCTCTCTCTGACTTTCTTCCCCCTTGTTTGTGATCATAAATAGCGTATAAGTTGATTAGCCTGCCACAGCGTCTCTTTCTCTCTCTCTCTACGCCAACGGGTGTTGGTGTGGTTTGTCTGCTTATGTGATTCTAGCCAGTTCATCCATACAGATATCTATACTATCAGTGTGTTCTTTAGAGCTCCTTAATGCATCCTTAAAGGTTGCAACTAGGAAGTTCAATTTCACCTCAGCCATTGATGAGCACAAGTGCTGGTGTGTACATACTGTAGATCGATCAGATGCAACATTAACACCACATCCAGGTGAAATAAATAACCCTGATTATCAATTATATAACAGTAAAATAGTGACAGGATCATGGTCACGTCCAATCCCACAGAAAAGCCAATGTAGCACAAACTGCTGAAAAAAGTTAATGTTGGTTATGTAAGAAATGTATCAGAACACCCAGTGCATCACAGCCTGCCGTGTATGGAGCTTAGCAGGCAAATAGTGTAAGGTTGTTAATCCACCATCTGAATTTCCATGGAATCTGAATTTCCATCTGAAGCATCCATGGAATACACCAGACAAAACAAGTCATGGAACCCCTGCCCGCAACCCACAGCACCAAAAGAATTTGCCGCTATCCTCCCGGTGTGAGACACCACAGCACACCCCAAGCGGTCTTGTGATGTCTTACCTTGAGGGGCCAGAGCTGCCCCAGTGGCACAAGAGGAACCGACACAATATTTGGCTTAATGATTTGGGTTCTAATGTTATGGCTGACCAGTGTACTGTTTATTCTTAGTACTGCAGCCCGGTGTACTGTATTTAGGGCATCGGTGGCTTATTGGTAGGCAGAAGGCCTAGGTTTGATTCCTAGCCTATGCCCAAACCCAGCCCCTAGGTTGCAGGCATCAAATTTAGTGCCAGTCCCAAGTATAGATAAAAAAAAGGGATGATTGCATCAGGAAGGGCAACTGGTATTTCTCTTTAATTCCGATTTCTACCTCATTCGCAAGTCTGAGACCATGTTGCTACAACAACTAAATGCTTTAGTATCATTGAGTTCAAGGTATTTCAAAACTGAAATCACTTTACTAACTAATTAAACAGTTTTCTAAGAAAAAATTAAACAGCTTACATACACACAAAAAAATGGAACAGGTTTAGTATTAGAGTGTGTTTTTTTCGTACGTGTCAGGCAAACAGGAAAAGTGCAAGACAAAGTTATTTGCTGAAAGGTGTGCTTCTTTGCGATGATTGTTGATTAAAGACAAAAGATTTTGTGTGTGTGAAAGGCTGGAGGGCTTTTCTCAGAACAGATGGAGGTGTGTGTAAGTGCGAGTCGGTACGAATGTCTGAGCTAAAGGGAAGCATGATGCCGTTGTATTGAGATGCCAAGAATGTTAGCAGTGTATGAAAATTTTGCACACACCAGGGAAATGGCCAGACGTTCCGATTTTTTGAACCTTGATGTCACTGTTTAGTGTTGACAGAACTGCACTTTGAGGTTTGGTGCACTTTAAACCAGAAATTCCTTCCTGAAATTGAAATAAAATTCCATGAAAGTGTTCGATATTGTTGGTCGCATTTGGAATATATTGGGGGTTATTGTTAACTACATATAAAATGTCCATAATTGACTAAACCCTAATCATATTTGTCTTGTGTGCTGGGTATGAGAAGTAAACTGGCGCTCAAAATAAAATAAAATAATAATGGTACTTACGAGGGACCCCAATACTGTACTGTATTACTCACTGACTAATCCCCTTTAAGAGAACCCCTGTTATCATCTTTCTGAGCATTGTATCACCTTTATAAAGCTTTTTAGAAGAGTCATCCAAATGCAATAAACTAATATGACTGTAGACATTAAGGGCAGAACTTATTCAGGAAGTATTCTGATCTAATTCAATTTCCTCTTTTAAAATGGACACATGCGTACAACAAAATGCTATGCTAAGCTAGGTACAGTAACTGCCAGTATGCCTCTTAAGGGACTGTGTAAATTGTCAGTGCAATTGTTTAAACTACACTACACTAGCTCTCTTTATCTTTTCTGTGAACAGTTGATATAATACTTTAGGCAATGAATAATTTTCATCATTCAAATCAACCTAAACATTTGCACTATACACAAAATTTGCATTTCAAGAAGGTTGCATGGAGCATGTGTGAATTTCACTATGTTGATCATGCATTCTCAAACCAATCTTACTACTTTGATTCTTTCAAAATGTTTATATTCCCATGATGTGATCATGCATTGTTCAAGCAGATATAACCCAGCTGATGGCATGGTGGTGCGTCTGACACTGTTGATGCCGCACATCTCGTGGCGCAGTGCTTAGAAAGGATTTCTGTTTACGTAGAGGTTTCCATAGGTGGCATGATGATTTAGTGATTAGCATTGATGCCATCCATTGTTGGGGATTTGCATGTTACACCTCCCCATGTTTGGGGGGTTCCATCCAGGTACACTGGTTTCCTCCTGCAGTCCAAAGACAAGCGCTGTAGGCTTGTATTTCCAAATTACCTGTAGTGTATGAAATTTGTATGTGAGTATGTGTGTGTTTATGGCCTGTGATGGGTTTCTACCCCAACCAGCCCTGTGCCCTAAGTTCACTGGGAACTTACACAGGACAAGCGAAATACAGTCCCCTTTCCAAGAGAGTAAGTTGCAGCCAGGTGCTGCTAATTATCAGCCCTTTATGAATTGATCATCAGCAGCTGTGTAGACCTCTATAAAAGCAGATGTTTTGGCAGTTTGCTAGTCCGCTAGCATTCAGGTGTGTGTTAACACAATGCCAAGAAGGAAAGACATATTCAATGGTTTTTTGAGAAGCAATTGTTGTATCGAGCTAGAAGTTATAAAACAATTTTCAAACAATTTGGAGTTCAACGTTCTACAGTGACATTTTGAAAAGCATTAAAAACAGTTGTCAATCTTCTTCCCAGGAATAAATGTCCCAGCACATTCACTCCAAAGTCAGACCATGCATTGCTCAGAGATATACAAAAAAAAACAAAAAACGAGAGCTACATCTCAGACCCTAGAGGCCTCACTGAGCATGTTAAAGTCCATGACAACACAATTAGAAAAAGACTGAACAAGTTTGTTTAGAAGAGTTGCCAGTTGAAACCACTTCTATCTAAAATGAAAATGGAAGCATGACTGAGGTTTATAAAACTGCACCAGTAAGAGCACACACAAAAAAACATCTAAAACAACAAAAAAAAAATAGTTTTAAATTTTAAAATGTCAGAAACATTTCTGCCAGTGGCAGAAGTAAAAAATTGAGTATGATACTGAGTCTTGAAGTCCATTTCAAACCTGCTTTCTAGCTTGATATGATCCAAATGTCAGAATGTCTTTATCTTTATTTAGTTAGAGCTCACACTAAATTATTATAATCTGCTCAATTCCCAGAGAGTCTGTTTCAGAGGAGAGCTTGTGTGTAACAAGACGTGTTTCTTGGTCGTAGGCCCAGCCAGGTCTTTCTTGCCTGTTGCATGGAACATCTGGCTCAAGTTAGCCTCTCTGAGGTAGGTATTAAAAACGGAAACTCGGCAGATCGACCTTCTGAAATATTGCCTTGATTCATGCCTTAATAACTCCAAGCAAGGCATAACATTTACACGTATGTATATTTCAGAGCCATCAGCAAGCATTAGGCCACGTGGCTGCTCTCTGCTAGAACTGATTTATCACAATTACACACACACACATATACACACACACATACACACAGTTCACAAGGAAAAAAAAAATGGCCCTGGTCCTGCACCTCTAAATAGTGTCACATCACAAAGCGATCTGTCATTGTGTAGAAAATCGAAGCCACTTCAGATCCTGCAGAGCACTGAGGGAGTAAGCATAGTGGGAAGGGTGGCAAAGAAACGCGAGAAGCTTGACGACATCATGAGAGTGTTTTCTAAGGTTACAGAGAGAAAAAGTGGTAGGTTTTAATTCAAGGCAAAGCAGCCGCTTTAGAAATGAGTGATAACATAATAGAACACGATAGAAGTGGAAAGTTAGTACAGTATATTAGAACCTCTGGATCCTGTATGTGAAACATTAACAGCATCTGGTCACATGTTTCCTTCGAACATACTTAACAAACTGTACACACTTTTGCTTTCCTTTTTGAAATCTACAGCGGTGTCCAAAAGTGTTAAGACAACATTTGACATTCATTATTGTTCTCCCTGAGCACAAAACAGATGATGTCACTGGTTAGTTCTCGCCATATCTGGTTGAAGGCTGTACTTCAGCCTACGGTGGTACCTCGGCATACGTATTTAAACCATTTTGGAGGTGAGTTCTTAAGTCAAAATTCCATATTGTGAAAAAATGAAAATGCATATAATCTTTTCTAGCCACCCCAAAATATTATCAGTTTCCAACACTATAATTATATTTTTGCATATAAAAACAATTAAAATAGAAAATACATGTAAATCAAGTAAAATATGAAATAAATAAACATCAAACCTCACTTAAACTTAATTTATGATTTCTCCTGCCACCGGCTGCATTAAAAATCAAACTGAAAACGGCTCCCTTTTCTCCTTGCTACCGTCCTTGTTAACATTCTTAGGGCCCATGGTGCTATGTCTTCACTAAATATTGCACAAAATGCAAAATAACACACAAACTTGTTTTACCTGGCATTCCACTGACATGAACATGTTTTGACCGGCACCTGGATGTGTGCGCAACTTAGCCGGCATTCTGTTCTGTTTGCTCATATGATGAAAAAAACGCGGGGCTTTCATATGCTGAGGTACCACTGTGTTTCGTTACTGTATAGAACAAATACATGAGATATATTTTTTTACTTTCTGAAGCCAGGGTGTCGACCTGCATTCAAAAATGGCTAAAACTAGGGAATTCCTAAGTTATTGTAATTTGTGAACATCTGTGGCAAATCACTGTGATCTTCATGAAACAATAAAGATAAAGCAGGCTTGGATGGAGAAAGCGACACCAGAGTAGTGCAGACTTCTGTTTGACTCTAAGCCCACCCAAATCAAGCAGGTTTTGAAGAATAAAGGACTTCATAGTAAAAAGTGACTGTTGTATAGCAATTTAAATGCATAAAGTAACACATTCTTATTATCTTGATTCTCATTATTTTCAGAATTTCACTTTTGTCCAACACTGTACACTGTCTAGTACCTATTAAGCTGAGATTTGTCCAAGCATGTCTTTCAAACTTTACCATTTATAATTCATCTAAATGAGGTTATGTTTCTTTAAATATCCCGCCAAGTTATTAGCTAATTGCTCAAACTTAACTCCATAAAACAGAACATGTGATCTTCTACACTTCGAATTTCTTCACACTTTCTTTGCTCTGCCTTTCCACACAAGAATGCATATGTATGAAGAAGAGAAACATAGTTTGCATCTTGTCACCCGCACAACACTTAAGAAGAGAAAAGTGTTGTGTTTTTTATGTTTTGTGGAAATACTGTATGCCATAGTTAAAATCTCACTTGGTTTTTAATAAAGCACTTACAATTATTTTACATTAAGTCCTTTATTTAGTTTTTAGCAAATAATAGCACTTTTTTGGATTCTGGTAATATATTTCAGCCTGAAATTAAATATACCTGTTTTAGCCATTAACTCTAAAGCTACAGTACGTTTACATTACAAACAACATTGCCCAATTCCGATATGTTTGGTCAGATCAGATTTGAACAGTTCACACAAGTGACTTTTAGCAAAAATATGCTCGGCATGTTGCTCTGGAGAACGGCAAGCTATTTGACGGCTGTATTTATTGAGGTCCAGAAGAAGGAAGAAGGAAGAAAGTCAGATGCCTCACTATTACTAGCAGTGCTATGAAATCTGCCAGTGCCCATACATGCAAACAGCCAAAAAGTCACATTAATTCTGATCTGACTGGTCTCATTTAAGTCACATGACCCTGTATCAGATATTTATCCCATCTAGGACCACATACAGTACAAAAGAACAGGAGCTTTTCTCAGAAGACTTTGGGCATGAGGGAGGTTACACCCTGGGTGCCAATCCATTACAGGACGCGCACACACACATGCACACATATACTGGACAATTTGGAAACGCCAATAACCCTATCCTGTATGTCTTTGAATTGTGGGAGGAAACCGGAGTACCTGGAGAAAACCCACCAAGCATGGTGAGAAAATGCAAAATCCATGCACACAGACTCAAGGTGGGAATTGAACCCTGGACCCTGGAGGTGGAGGTGATTAGGGTTAAAACTAGTCATTGAGTCACTTCAGGTTAATATTGTGTGCTTCTGCTAAATGTAATAGATTGTCTTTATTTTCCATTTTGGCCTGAAACTACAAAACTAATAAAGCTAACAATTGTCCTTGCAGAAAACATTTTTTGACATATTAATAACATTTGTATTCACTAAAATTAATACTAAAAAAAAACGTTAACAAAAAAAACTAAATATACTATTTATATCAGAAATAAAAACAAATCCTAGACTGCCAAATCTATACATTTTATTCTTAAATTCCTGCTTTCAGTTAAGCATTACAGTATATGTTCAAATGACTGAGGTTAGGGTTGGTGTGTAGATGATTCACTATGGGGGTCGGACACAGGATAAAAGCTCTCTCAGGTCCCCGGTTGGGACTCTGATGGTCTCTCAGAGGGGCAGGGGAGCATTTTGTCAAGCTTAAAAGGTAAATGTGTGCTCCTAGGCGGCTGGGTTAGCGGTGAGGATGAAGGAGAGAGTGAACAAGCTTTCCTGGTAGCAGATTAGAGATGGTGGTCTCACCTCCGTCTCCCTGAGGACGGTAAAGGAAGGAATGGAAGGAAAAAGTGTGCAAGTGAGACATCTAGAACGAGCTTATGAAAGTCTAAAAAGCTGTTGAGGTGAGAGAATGAGAGGAGAAGTGATAGATGAAGAAGAGGAAAGGTGAAAAGAGAAAAGGGAGGATGAAGCGGAGGTGTACGTGATCAGAGATCCCAGGAGATGAGAATGTGAAGAGGTTTCATTTGGGTCACCTTTCTTTGACATTAGCATCAAGCTCCCAGCTTGAACACACACACACACACAAGTACTATAAGATAGATAGATAGATAGATAGATAGATAGATAGATAGATAGATACTTTATTGATCCCAAAGGAAATAAATAATTTTATGAACTGGGAGTTAGGGTTTTTTTAAAGCAGGTTAGCTTTTGTTTTCTAGCTTGTGAGCAATAGCATTGAGCATATGACAAACTTCTCTCAGTAGTACTGATAGTATTAATCTATGAAATCCTACCCAATTAGCACAATGACAAAGACTTCTCAGATATCAGCTAGTTAACCTTTGCTAGCAAGCTAGATAAACCCTCTCAGAAATCTTGTCAAGGTAAAATTATATTTTATTATCAAAAAAGATTATAAACACTATAATATATCACTTAGAAATATTACCAAGTTATCACATCTTAACCAACTTCTAACCAGCTAATTACTGGTAAATATAAGTGAGTATATAATTCTGACAGCTACAACAACAAAGTAAACTTGTTTCATTACAAGCAAAGATGATGGACAATAACATATTCTCAGAAATCCTCTCAGATTATATGAACTGCTTAAAGATATAAGGATTTCCCCTATATCCAGTCATTTTTTTTTTATTAGACAACTAGCAATAAATATCAGTGAATAAATAAATATGAAAAATCCTCTTGGAGAACTTGTCAAGTTAGCATGTTTTGTTATCAGCAAACATTAGTTACATTTATACATATAACCACAAGGAGCTAGCCAGTGCTAGTAATAAAACTAAACAGGATTTTCACAATCCTCTCTCTGAAAAATCCTGTCAGATACGCATATGTTTACTAACTATTTGATAATGGATTTGGGATGTTTTTAGCAAAATACCTAGCATAAAATGCATGAATGAAACAAATCCTCTCATGTTAGCATGTTTGTTTTTGTGTAGTTTTTTTTGCATCACTGCAGATATAAACATATAGAAATCCACAAATATATGAAAAATCTTGTCGAAATTTCTTCCAGGTTAACAAATGCTAAGGAACTAACTAAGTAAATAACTTCATTTTATCCACTTTTTTTAGCAACATAAATATCTTTTGTATACTATATATTGATAAGTTCTTTTTGGAAATCAGGTCAATTAGTGGTGTTGTTGTTTTTTTTTTTAATTGGAACTTTGACACATTTATAATTACACCTAGAAAAATCCTCTCAGAAATCCTCTCAGGTTAGCTTATAATAGCTATCTACTGTAGATTTCAGTAGTAAATGGGTCATTCTACAAAAACGATGGAAAGTGCTGTCACTTAGTTTTGCTGATGCCAAAATCATTTAAATTAACATAA
>JAOVVB010000011.1:5056112-5071364 GCA_028570985.1 Heterobranchus longifilis | reverse complement strand
GTCATTCTACAAAAACGATGGAAAGTGCTGTCACTTAGTTTTGCTGATGCCAAAATCATTTAAATTAACATAACGGCCTCATTACCTGTACAGGTTCAGAAAATATAATATGTACTTTCAATAAGGAAATAGATTTCCTTATGTCAATGTTTAATATTAAATTTTTCTTTTTTCTTTTTTTTTTTTTTTTAAAAAAAGGCAAGTAACCCATGGAAGTGGGACCAAAAAATTTTTTTTTTCATGACATAGGTCTGATTTACAATAACATCAATATCTTATGAAGAAAGTTGAACACTATAATCATGAACAATAATTGATTATAATTAATAATATGAAATAAATATCAGTCACCCCAAATTATGTCATTTTGTTACCCAAAAAAAGAGATTTATTTTAAAATACATTTGACAATTTGAAATTGTTCCTGCATTAGAGGTCACTAGAGGAAGAGCATGAACAAATGGAAAAGGTATGTAAGATGTCTCTCTTTAAACAAAGCAGTTTTATGCGAAGCTTTTAAGTCAGTCGTTGGTGTTGTTTATTTATAAATGTCAAAAATTGAACATAAATTTTAACTGGTTAAAGTTCAATGTGGACTTAAACATGGAAGCCATTTTGTAAATAGTTATGATTTTTCTATAAATTGTCATTGGTGTACCAGGAAGGGAAATTACACCAGTTATTAAATGTATAAAAAATGCATTACGCTCTACCTTTAGTGGATCCATAAGGTTTTAACGTAAGTTATTGCTATTGAAGAAGTTCTAGGCGTGAAAGAAGAAATACATTTCAGATTTTTATTTTATTTTATGATTTTTGATTTTTAATTTATGCCAAATTCCACCTTTTCTGTAGAATGACACAGTAGTAGAAGTAAAAGTAAATACACTGTACAAACATTTCTAAATATGTTTTGAACATCCTATTAGAATCACTGTCAGGTCAGAACATTAACTAACTATTTAAAGAAATGGGAATCTTAGCAAAGTAGCTTTTGTTAGTCAGCTAGCTAGCATTAGATGACACTTTCAGATCCAGCATTACACCAAATGCCTCATGCTGAGCTCTGTGTTACATTTTCATAAACATAGAACAGTTAAGAAGAAAACCATACAGTCAGTAATACAAACAACCTTTGACATAACATGTTTGTTATACCTGTCACTTGATGTCATTGGGGATCTTCTCAGAGGAGCGACTGATTTATTTTCCTTTAATTTCAATGACTTTCTCGTAAGTAAAAATGTTCCTGTGGTCGTGGTTCCCTCCTGTCTCTCTCCTCTAATTATGAACGCCTCGCTGAGCTTTAATGCTTTTCCGTCTTGGCTTGCGCAGCGGTGATACTCCTGACAAACAGGTATGGCACTCGTGCATTAACACACATGCGCGCGCACACACACACACACACACAGATTAGATTTTAATGCACGGAAAAATGTGATGGAACACATAAACAGCGAACCGCAGCAGAACGTGGGCTCCAGAGTAATCCCAACCTGTTATTAAGTACACATTCGAACGTCCCCTCTGTTCAGACGGAAACAGTGAATTGTGGGAACGTTAATAGTGTCGACTATAATTTCCCTGCTGAGATCTCACATTTTTTTAAGCACAAGTCCAACACTGCTTATCACTCTTTCCGTTTCTGAATGGAAAAAAAAAAGAGTGCTAACAGCTTTACTCATTGCACAACGTTTCGTAGCTGGGCTCAGATTTGGGGCAGAAAGGTGGGCCAGGATGGAAGTGTGAGAAACATATGTGAGCTGTTGGAGCTTCTGTGCATTGCATACTTTTTTTCTCAAGCTGTTTTAATTATTAAAGACCTTCATCAGGTCCATGAAACCTTTGCGGTAAGTTGATGTCAACTCAATGCAATGCACAGTTATGGGAATGAAATCCCATCTGGTCCAATTATATTTCTCAAAAAAACTCTTCTTCACTATAGGGTGATATTGCTGCCTCACATCTTCAGGGTTCCTGGTTTGATCCTGAGCTCTGGTTACTATCTGTGTGATACATTTTCTCTATGCCTATGTTGGTTCCTCTGTTCTCTGGGTTCTTTGATTAACCCCCTTCCTCCCAACAACATGCTACTAAATGAATTGGCTACTGTATGATAAATGGGTTTGAATGTCTGACTTGAGATAGACTGGCATCCCATTCAGGATGTATTGCCTCTCACTCACTCACTCACTCACTCATCATGTATACCGCTTTATCCTGTATGCAGGGTCACAGAGGGCCTGGAGACTTAGGTCATGAGGCGGGGTACACCCTGGACAGGGTGCTAAGTTTATCACTGGGGATGTATTCCCATTCCCTGAAGATGAAGGAATGATAATAAATCACTCCTTCACTCATTTTCTAATCCACTTATCCTGTACAGGGTTTCAGAAGAGCCTGGTGTCTATCCCAGGGGACTCTGAGCACTAAGTGGAGGCACACCCTGGACGGCATGCCGATCCCCGCAGGGCACAAGCATGCACACACTTACACACTACAGTCTAATCGGCATTTCTTTGTACTGTGAAAGGAAACCAGAATACACAGAGGAAACCCATCAAGCACGGGGACAACATGCAAACCTTATGAACCTTTGACCCTGGAGGTGAGAGCGAGGCATAGTGCTAAGCACTACGCCACTTTGGAATGGATAATAATCCATGACTGAAATGAGTTGGAGCTTTGTGATCCTATCAGCTGTTGAATATCTTAGGGCCTGTTTCGTTCCTAAAATAGTAGCAGTTGCTTATGTACAGTATTGTGTGTTTAAGCTATTCTGAATAATAACATTTCAGAGAACTGACCACATTAAAGAAACATGGTAAAAGACAAGGCTGAAGACTTAAACAGATTATTTAACTATGACTGCCTGAAATTATTTTTCCACATGTTCTTTGGTTTTTACCCAGTTTACAAACTGGGCCAAATAATGAGGGAATCTGAAATGCTAGAGGAAGCCCCGAGCTACAGGTTTATATCTAATCAGACCTGGGAGAGAACAGCTGGTCAGAAGAGAGAGGGAGAGAGAGAGAGAGAGAGAGAGAGAGAGGGCTGTTTGGCCTTTGACCATCGGCCATTCTTCACTCCTAGGATATCTATTTCTCCAAGGAGGAACTTGGCCATAATTCCTGTATTTGCAATACGGTGCACAGGACGTAAGCTGGGTGGACTGTTATTCTCTCTCTTTCTCTCTCTCTCTCTCTCTCCAAACTCTTGTATCTTCTGGGTTGTACTTCAGTCATTCTTTTCCCACAGTCTCACAGTTTCATTATTTGTACTATTGTTTTTGTTTTTATTCATTACATACCACAATTAGACACAAGGAATTTCTCTGCCATGAAAAACTGCCAAGAAAATTCCATGAATTAAACCTTCTAGCTAAACAATACATGATTTACCATCATTCAAAAAGTATGAAAAAGAAAGTCATTACTAATTGTTCAGTAATGTTATATTGCTACAAACATAAAGGGCATTGGTGTGCATTAACTATGAGGTGTGTTCGAGTCAAGCCAAAATAATAGAGTAAAAGTTAGCTTTATTTCCCTAAATAATCCCCGGCTAATAATACGGCTAGAATTCTCATCACCGTACTGTGCTTGATGTCTTTTATAAACTTCCATCAGTTTTACGCCTTCATTCATGAGAAATTTCATCCTGGTATGACTTGAAGACTCCTCATATTTTTTATAATATTTGTATTGCATAAACCATTAAAAAACTATGTTTTGGAAGATTGTCTCATTATTAAGTAAAGAAAACCACAAATGAATGCATTACAATAAATTTATCCTAAAGTTAAACATCTCAGATTATTTATTTACCTGTTTTTCTCCCTTTCCTATGTCACCCATCCACATACAGACCCACCACAGTTAAGTTTTCCTAGTGATCACAATAAATTTAAACCCACAGTGGTTCTTTATTTATACATATGCTCATTGCATTGGGTATAACATAAGAGCATTCTAGGACTAACATTTATTCAGCTCTAAATATCAAAAAAGACTAAATCTAAATTTAAAAAAATCTATTCGTACATTCGTACAAGTGACATGAAGATTATATCGGCAACGATTTTAGGATCTTAAAACTGGACTTTTTTCATTTCCTCCAAAATGTTTATTATGTACATCACTGTTGGACAGCTGTGGATCATTCAGTACATATTACTTCTTCTGTGAGCTTTCCCCCATCTCTTTTTCTCCAACTTCATGTCTCATTGTCTTAAAATATTAGCGCTTACTCTATATCAAAGAGAAAAACTGTACTCTGAGCCGCTCTCTCTCCCTCTCTCTCTCTCTCTCTCGCTCTCTCTCTGTCTTATCACCCTGTGACAGCACCAAGGATGGTTAGGGTCTCACCGAATTCCTACCCACCAACATAATTGTGTTTTTAAGGTGTATTTTTTTCTTCTTCAATAAAGGCAGGAAGGAATCGAGAAATTAGAACATGCAAAGATTAGAGGTGAGAAGTGACTTCTGGTTATAATGTTGCAGAAGACATGGGTTAAACCTTAACCAGAGCCTCTCATGTGTAGACATGAATGCATGTGTGGTGAACATCACCAATCTGGCCATTTGAGATCCCTGCTCTTGTTAAGATACTTTTGCTACATGTATGTAGGTTAAGTTTCTGTCATGGATTTGAGACGCGATGAATCAATGAAAGGTTAGTAATTGCTACTGATGCTACCAACATCATGTTGTGCTGCTTTAATTTGTTAAAGTGTTAAAGGTGCCATAATATCCTCCTTTTTAATAAGTAGGCGTAAGTCTTAGAGGTCTCTGAAATGCCTCTGTTAATATTCTACTTACTGTAGATCATGCATTCTGGCATGCCTGAAATACCTTCAGCTTCACTCCTGTTTCAAATGCATTGCATCAATTTCTGTAGCATTATATGCAAATGAGCTTCTGTCCCCAACCCCCGCCCATCACCCCTCTGTGGAAGTGCATTTTTCCAGTCAATCAGAACACAAAACTAGGTCCAAGAGTCAAAATTAAGGAGGAGGGGCTATGCAAAAAAAACCCTCTTTTTCTTTTTTTGTTCTTGCCTCGAATGACATAACAGGCTTGACATAATACATTGTTACCTAAAAAGATTGTTACCAGATCATCTGATCCCCAAGATCTACCACAGGTTTTATGCCCTTACTGGCACAACCCTTCCCTTTTCTAACTGGGCTTGGGACTGGCACTATGTGCAGTTGTAGGGTTTAAGGTCTTGCCCAAGAACCAAACCCTGGCAACCCAGGGGAGGATGGCTCGACCGCCAATGCTCTGATCACCAACCCATTGCTTCAACTGCGTGAGCTACCTACCTTACCATTACCTGAGAGCTTTAATGTAAATTTTGTATGGTTTAGTTAAACAACCTAGCTTGCTTGAAATGCAGGTATATACTGGTGTCTTGTAGCAGACTTGTTAATTTAACATTTATGGTAAGAGTCTCAAATGTCAGTGTTTGTGTATATAGCTGATACTTTACATTTTTACATTTCATGTCTTTTCTTTATGTATGTCAAAAAAAAAAAAAACAGTTAATAAGCAGTGATCAGGAGGGTATTAGGGTAAATCAGTTGCACATCACATTAAATGTCAGGTATTCCCCTGGACGTTTGATGTCTAAAGCGGAAACTGCTTAGAGGATATTGCCTTATTGTGCACACCGTGTTAAATAATAATACCAAGCTGATAACAGAAACACACACACACACACACACACACACACACGCGCACACACACACACACACACATACATACACACACGCCCATGCACACATAACAAAACAGAGCAGATAAACAGTTCTGAACATTAGGTTAAGCATGTGCAACTGTTTTGGCCTTTGACCGTTTTTTCAAGCCCAGCAAGCTCCTGGTTGATGGTGTGGGTCACTGGTTTTAGATTAAAACAGGAAAAGTCTGGCGATCCGGCTGTGACCCGAGTGCTTCAGCGTGTAATGAGACCTCAGGAGGCAGTGAGGGGAGGACATGAAAATCAGCTTGTGTGTGCATTTGTCTGTTTTTGTGTATAAGATGCATACTTTTGCATACTCTGTACAGAATAAAGATTTTTTTTATTTTTTTTTGCTAGCCAAGGCAGAAAAATCCGCTGTTTTTATTTCAGTCATTTCTTTTTTATTTTAAGGAAAAATTTAAACCAGTGAGTATTACTATAGGTCATTTTATAATGAGCACATATAGTGAAAACTAATTTGTTTTAGATGAATCTGTTGGATTTTGTATGTCAATTATATGCATTTTTTTTAAATATCTAATTTTTAAGGACAGTTCTTGTCTACTTTAACAAAGGATCAGTAATATTCCAATCATAAATATTTTCAGCGAATAAAATTCAAATGCAACTTTTAGACAGCATTAGTTATGCATGTACCTCTTTGAGAAGCTTATCTTCCAGTGGCAGATTTAGTTCAGGGAAGATACACTATGTGTGTGTGTGTGTGGGTGTGTGTGTGTAGGAGTGCTGCATCATTTTATTAATCCAACCATAATCTATAATCTGGGGACAGATGTTAGGGTTGGTTATGGAAAAGAATCACAGCTGGCAGAGAGATAGATCCCACCTGCATCCTGATGCTTACGCACACACACACACACACACACACACACTTCAAATCAAAGCACGTTTTAAAACAATAAAAGTTGATTGTTGAAACATTGTAATTCCTTGTCCTGTTTTCATGAAAATATGTTTTAATTACATACAGAACTGTGCAAAAATATTGACCCCCTGATGTCTTCACATTATATGGAAGTAATTAAAGAAATGGGAACAAAATGTTTTAAAGCGACAGGCTGCATGGTGTCTAAAGAGACAATATAACAATTGTTATATGTTTAGGTATCACCCTCGGCAGCGACCTCATTTCCCGTCTCGTCTGTACCAACCAGTCAGCACTCAGCATCACCAGTATACTAATCACCGGCCTGATCATCTGCACCTGTTTCTCACTGGTTCATGCCTTAAGTTAGATACTTTTTATGCTTTTATAAATGATTCATAAGTCACCGTGTGGATTAACAAACAAATATTATTGCTCTTGAACTTCTCAGGTACAGAGACTGGACTGAAAATAAGTGCCAAAAATAATATCTATAAAGTCCTTTAGGAAGCCTGGACAACTATTCCTCAAGACTACATTAAAAACACAAGAAAATCTGGCTTTGGAAGCAAAATATGAAGAATTGAGGGTACTATATATCAGAAATAACTCTGGTGTCTACCTAAAAGTCACTCATGAGTAACTTTGGAATAAACGTGTCAAATGAATAAAATGCAAATGCACTAACAATAAGAAGCAGGATGAATTCCGCAGCAGCACATTTTATCATCTTTGTGCATTTTATTCCTTCTAGCTATGACTGGACACCTCAAAGCCCATATACTAGTAGCTCCCTTTTACCTCTTTTTCTGCAGTAATGTAATTTAATCCATGACTACATGAAATACTGTGCTTGAATCAATTCATTACAAATGCTTGTGTCAACACACAGTCGCAGGCAGGCTGCACTTATCCCACGAGTTAGAAAAGCTTTGCTTTCTTTTTTCTTCGACAAATTGCAGGCATTATGCTGTACAGTACATTCCTGTAATGAGAAAAAAAAACTGTATACTGTACATTCATTAGTTTTCCTTTTTTCGTTCCTCAGTATTTGTCGCTTTCATCAATCAAAAAGGTGACGTGCTTATCAGCCGACATCCCTGACCGCGCATACCGCCTTTGTGATTTACAACTTTAAACAAATGACATATTCCTTGTACGGTTACCTTTCAGCAACAGCAGTGATTACTGGTGCTCACGTCATTTCCATATTTCAATTAATATTCAAATTGTATATAGCATTTTGCATGCAAATAGGTAATATATTCAGGATTAGGTATATTGCGGTTTTAAATCTCTCTCTCTCTCTCTCTCTCTCTCATCTGCGTACCTTAGCCTTCAGTTAATAAGCTCTTGCTTTCCCAGCGAGCTCTGCTGTACTTATTAGAACACGGCAGGCGGAAGGCAACATGTCGCACCTCCTCAATATTATTCCTCAAAATTAATGTCAAGTCGAAAACACAAGGCCCAGTTAATTTGCACTGACACACACACACATACACACGCTGAAGCATAGCTGGCAACCGGGCCTCCTGACTCGCTCGGAGCCAGTCAAGTGTTACAAATCTAATTTGAATATATGAATGTTTGCTTTGTCTGTTTTGCTAAAGCTGCCTGGCTCTATTGGAATGAATTGTGACACAGTTTGGGAATGGTCTGACCAGTCTTAAAGATTAGTGGCCGCTTCATGTTTCAGTTTAATAGCCATTACATGCGCATCAAAAAACTATCCCTGGCCAAGACCAACCAAGGATCATCTCAATTCTTTTGAGAAAAGTTGCCTTTTGAAAACACCATAAAGGTGACAGTTGATGGTTTTGTGCCTGTGGGAAAGAAAATTATTCTCCACACCAGGAGGGGGCAGTACACTATTTAGCCAAATATTTGTGGATATCTATATGCCTTTCTCACCATCAACCATATATTGTATGTGTTCTGCACCATACTGTTGCATAATGGCCAAAACATGGTATTGGTGCTAAAACGTATCTCACCTAAGTAAAAAAGTGAATTTTCAGATAGAATCATATAACACCATTTTTCATAATACTTAAAGTTTCTTATCTCTCGATCCAGCCTTCACTTTTGTAAATATGCATACACATTTACATTTTTATTAGATAAAAGGAAACACATTTGCTAAATACAATTTTATGCCCTTTTATGTAGTGTCCGTAACTCTTAATTGTCTCATAATTGTCATTCAGATTTCACATGAAATGACAAACATGAAAAATGTTATTATTCCAAAATGCAGGATTGTTAAGATATTGCAATATGAATTTGACATGGTTGCAACAATACATTTACATTTAAGCAACAATTTTTACAGTTCATATGCTTCTGGAAGCTTACATCAATTTCAGTATCAATACTTTTGCATGCATTTTAAGTAATTATAGTTTGAAGTGAGACAGTATAATGCTGAAAAATGGCCATTTTTGGGTCACAAATAAAATAATCTCCCCAAAATGGCTAAAGTTAGCGACTTGAAATTTGTAGGGAAGCAAGGTCGGTCACTTCCATGTTGCATGAACTTCAGAAGTAGCTCCTTTGGCACACACATTTTCTGTATTATATGTATACCATAAAAAAACAATTATAAAATCAGTACCAATGTAGTGTTTTTGCTGTCAGCAAACAATTGTACAATGAAGACATGCTTTGCCGAGGTTGGAGTGCAACCTTGCATGTTCTTTACAGAGACCTAATTTCTTCCCCACTACAAAACACTGGGATGAACTCAAACCCCCTTTTCAGTGCCTGATCTCTCGAATGCTTTTGTACTTGAATGATCACAAGCCTCCCAGCTACACTCCAAAATCTATTGGATAGCCTTCCCAGAAGAGAGGAGGTTTCTGTAACAGCACAAACAGAACCAAGTCTGGGGACAAAATGGGATGTTCATCAAGCCCAAATGGGTGTTGATGATCAGGTATCCACATACCTTTGGTCAGATAAATGTTTGAGGTCAGTTTGGTAATAAGAGACCACTATATTAAGAGATCAATTCCCAACTCTTCAGTGTAACCCATGCTTTTCATTTTGTCGTAGGCCTTGCCTTCATACACTACAGTAACGCTTGGACAACACTTGTGACCATGCTGGGAAATGTTGAGTGTGATTCCTGTTAACAAAAGAAAAAAAAAAAGCCTTACACCTTTTCAGAAGAGTGTGTGTTATTAAGTGTATGGACTGTATCTCTAACCCTGACATGATTTGAACTTTGTGCATGCGTGTAACAGGTCCCAACAAAGGCTGTAGAGATGTAAGGGATGTAAAGATGCAGAGAGCAGTAACCGCGTGTGGTATGAAAAAGCCTGTGTTGGTAATGGATAGGTTTATTTTAGAGCCAACCATCTGCTATCAATCTCTGAGAGGTATGGGAAACCCATCTCTTTCTCTAGCTTTCTCTCCCACTCTCTCTGTCTCTCTCTCTCTCTCTCTCTCACTCTTGCGCTTTCTCCAAGCCTCTCTTCCCAGCACCCTCGGGAGAATAAAACATCAACCTCTCCGCAGCTCCACTAACAATAATAAAAATGCCTGAGCTTAAAGGTGACATTCCCAATTTACGATTATTTGTGTCTATAAAGTGTATTCTTTGGCTCTTGACTCATTCGTACTGTCTGCACTGCAAAAACAATACATTAAGAATGTCCCGAGCAAATGGAAATTCTATCCCTTTTATTAAAGCGAGCCGCCGCTACCTGAGTCTTTCATTCAGCCAGCCTGACCTCAGAGGAGACGTTTATCCTCCTCTGTCGCTCGTCCTATTGCTCAATTCGGGCCTCGCTTTTTCTTTACTTTTTTCCAGGTAGAGGAAATAGGAGAAAATAAAAAGGGTCTTTTTTTGGCTTTCACAATGTACATTAACATTGTGAGGCTATTATACTTCCCCCACCAACCTTGACAAAGCCAACCCTTTTCATATGACATGGCATTTTTAAGGGAACCCTCATTACTCATCCTTACTTAATACCCACCTTCCTCCCCCTCCAATGAGCAACATCACAGAGGGTTTGATCAGTTCTTATTCAGTCTATGGTTGGTGCAAGCAACCTGCCAG
This sequence comes from Heterobranchus longifilis, assembly GCA_028570985.1. Lineage (NCBI taxonomy): Eukaryota > Metazoa > Chordata > Actinopteri > Siluriformes > Clariidae > Heterobranchus > Heterobranchus longifilis. Next base: position 5,060,670 of record JAOVVB010000011.1, on the reverse strand, counting down.
GTATAAAGCTTAAATATAAAACACATTGGTTAATACAGTCCCGCGATCCTGAATACAGGATTAAGCGGTAATGACGGCGATGAGTGAGTGAGTGAGTGAGTGAGTGAGTGAGTGGTTAATACAGTGCATCCGGAAAGTATTCACAGCGCTTCACTTTTTCCAGATTTTGCTATGTTACAGCCTTATTTTAAAATTTATTAAATTCTATGTTTTTCTCAAAATTCTACAAACAATACCCCATAATGACAACATAAATAAATCATATGTTCAACTATTCACAGCCTTTTACCATGATGCTCAAAAATTGAGCTCAGTGCATTCTCTTTCCACTGCTAATCCTTGAGATGTTTCTACAACTCAATTAAAGTCCACCAGTGGTAAATTCAGTTGATCGGACATGATTTCAAAAGACACACACAGTTAACAGTGCATGCCAGTGCACAAACCAAGCCATGGTGTCCAAGGAATTGTTTGTAGACCTCTGAGGATTGTATCGAGGCACAGATCTGGGGAAGGGTACAGAAAAATATCTGCAGCATTGAAGGTCCAGATGAGCACAGTGGCCTCCATTATTTATAAATGGAAGAAGTTAGAAAACACCAGGACTCTTCCTAATGTGAGCCACACTGCCAAAGTGAACGATCAGGGGAGAAGGGCCTTGGTCCGGGAGGTGACCAAGAACCTTCCAGAAGAATGGTTAGTCTGAAAGAGCTCCAGTATTCCTCTGTGGAGAAAGAAGAACCTTCCAGAACAACAACCATCTTGTAGCATCATACTGAAAAAGACTTGAGGATGTAATGGGTGCCAAAGTTGCTTCAACAAAAAAACAATTGTTTCTCATGGTCTGAGCGTCCTTCAGGTGCTTTTTGGCTCCAAATTCCAAACGCCTGTCATGTACCTTTTAATGAGGAGTGGCTTCCGTCTGGCCACTCTACCATGCAGGACTGATTGGTGGAGTGCTGCAGTGATGGTTGTTCTTCTGGAAGGTTCTCTGTCTCTCTTTGTAGAACTTTGAGAAAAATAATTAATTAAATCCGTTTTGAATAAAGTCTGTAACATAGCAAAATGTGGAAAAAGTGAAGCGCTGTGAATACTTTCCGGATGCACTGTATTACAGGTGGTCCTTAGTTCCAAGCCTGTTCCAGGTTTAAACAAGTTACTTTGGAGTTTGAAAAAGCCGATTTAGTGTATAACAAAAATATGGATAATGAGTGATATGTGGTTGTGTCCAATGAAGAAAGGTCCAGAATTCTGACATCACAAAGACATGTCTGGCTTTTCTACTGCCAGGTATCCCACACCCACTTTGAATATTGGATATACAGTAGATACAATTTTCGAAATGCTAAATAAATACAAATACTGATAGCATTATGGCACTAACAGACAGTTTACGTCTAGGTCCAATTCCAATCACATTTAACATACAGTACAGTATAAAACCTGACATTAACACGCTGCCCTTTCTTTATCTTTGCTGCTGTGGGAAAACAGGATCAGATTCCAGGTTAGAATCCGGAATCCAGGTTTGTTTTTGGAATAATCTATACACAGATATTTTATATCTGTTATTGTGGTGCACATAAGATTAAGATTTAAAAGTTTCAAAGCGAACTGTTTGCTCTTAGAGTCATGTCAGTTATGTTCAGAGTAAAGAATTCGATAATGTAGAAAAGCCAATAGCAAGTGATGGACATGAGGAGAATGTGAGAGATTGTGCATGTGTGTGTGTGTGTGTGTGTGCGCGCATGTGTGTGTGTATCAGTGGTATTATTCTGTTATTCTGATTAGGTTCTGCTTCTCTGTTCATGTCTCTCTTAGACTCTAATGCTGACAAACTGACAGCCTTGATCCAAAGCTCCAGATGAACGATTGTGTGAAACGGAGCTTTATCACATAGCTAAGAATGCGTGTGCACACACACACACACACACACACACACACACACATACACGCACACACTAGCAAAGTTTTATCTCATGGAACTATTTTTACATGGTTAAGACAGAGCGTGTCAAACGGAGGATCTTGGGAGGCGGATATTACTCCGGAGCTGACAGGGCTCGGCGACCCACACAGGCCCAGAGATCGTGAGATTGATGAGTGTTCCGATTGGCGTGACCAATCGAATGTGCCAGTTCTTCCTGCTCGTCTGAAGCTGGCAGCGGGCGCTGGCAGGCGGGGAGAACGGCGGGGAGACTTTATTTTGACAGCCTCTCATGCAAGGGTGACAGGAAGTGGCATGGAGGATCAGGGCGAAGAAGGCCATGCTTAAAAGAACAACAAACTCCAGGAGGTGATGGGAAGACGTCGTCCGCCACCCTGTGACTTTTCCCAGGCCTTGGAAAAACACTCATGGAAGAACCTGTGATTGATATGAATATAAATGTTCATGCAGTATAATGACTAAATCAATCAGAGTTTGTGAAGAGATCAAACCCTGAACAAAGAGTCATGCCTTTTGTTTCATTTCGTGTCTGTTTACCGAGGCCTCCTTCCAACTTATGTCACTTTTACAGCCGGGGAAAAAGGACCCGATGTTTTCCAACATCACCAAATGCAAAAGATTTATGAAATGAATATGTGTGAAAAAGCAGAGGACAAAGAGCTTTCCCACTGAGAGATTCTGACACAATTTCACTCTCAGCAAGATATTTCCCCTCTTCACACACACTCCATCTTCCATGTTTCTTCAGGAACAGGCCACTATACAAAAAATGACCGGAAGCCCGAGGACGCAGTTCAGCTTCATGGCGATGGACGTGGATGATGAGTAATGTTTTTGACCTTCCTGTTTCATGGGATGAGTCACATGATTGTCTCATGCCATGGGTTCTAGGGAAACTTTACAGAGAAGGAATTAAAAACAGTTGAGGCTGTTTTTACTTGTGTAGGAGTATTTCTTCATAAGGGAAGCTTCTCTAAAAAGGAATTCTATGTTACATGGAACATTTTAGGATTTCACTAGAAGAACAAACAATTCCTAAAATGTTATATCGAGTCATAACGTGCTGTAGAACTCATAGACGCAATAAACCCTCGGAAGAATAGAGTTTAAAGAAGCATGATACAGCAAGTACGTTCTCCAAGAAGAAAGGTTCCTCAAGGTTCTTTAGATGGTTAAGGATTTTTGGCCCCTTAGAATGTGATGTGTACTTTTATTTTTAATTAAGGTTCCTCATGGGTTCATTGGCTAGTGGCTATGGTTTCTCACTATCTAGGAAATGGAAATACTCATCTAAAGTACAAGTACTTTCTATTCCACATCCTATAAGTCATTTAGTGCGTGACACGATAAAAAGACGTATACATACCGTAACTTACCAAACCCTAAAAACTGCATTCTAACAAGCAGCTGGAGAAAAAAACCCTCATATTTCATCCTGATATGAAGCAGATGAAAATGATTTGGTATTACACGTGATAAATGAACGAGGCGATTCACGTGTTTTCTTTTATGATACCAGAGTTTTTGTAACGAAGCTGCTGATAGCCGATTTATTGGACAGTCTTTAAATCTGACTATTTTCACGCCAAGAAATTCCAAGTGGCTCTACTGAGTGTTTTCCTTCTTTTGAGGGTCGAAAATCCTCTGAAAGTGTCTTCAGCCCAGGCGGCTGTGAAACTCTCCTCTGCACGCCAGGATAATAATAATGACAATACATCATTTTAATGCGTACACGTGTGGCTGATTCATTTTTCATCGCAAATATTAGTCCAACTGCACCCAAGACTTAAAAGTTTGAACAGTAAATCCGTCTTAACCGTCCTCTCACAACATTACCTCAGGTCATCGTTCTGCCGTGTGCCATGCGGGGAGCGTTCGGTAAACACACACACAGTTATATAAGTGACTTTTTTTTTTTTTTTTTTACAGCGGCTTTTATCAGCAGTTTGTTTTGTGTCTCTGTTTCGACCCGGCAAAACCCAAACAAGCAGAGCGGCGCAGGATGGGAGATGAGGGCAGAGATTATGATCACTCAGGGAAGGGAAGGGCGTGTGCAGCGCTGGAAGAAGTATTCAGACCCTTCACTGATAGTACTAATACTACACTGTGAAAATACTTCACTACAAGTAAAAAGTATGCATTCAAAACCTTAAAGGTCCCATATTGTTAAAAAAAAGTGAGATTTCCATGTCTTTTTAATTATAAAGCAGGTCTATAGGAGTCATATAAATACTGCGAAACTATCAAACGAGCCGTCAGGACTTCTGTGAGGTTGTGATGTCACAACTATATAATAATAACTAATATGGAGACTCAGCGTTGACTTTTAGTTTCAAACGGGACACGAACATCATGTCTGCCGGGTCAAAGTCCTGCGGAGTAGAAGTATAAAGTTGCATAAAATGGAAATACTCAAGTAAAGTACAAGTACCTCGAATAAGTACTTGAGTCTTCCTAAACACTAAACATACAGTGCAGCATTACATTCTTTTATGTACAGGATGTTGTTTTGTTTGTTTGGTCTGCTGTGTGTTAGGTGTGTGTGCTTAAGCATGCAGTGTTTTGTCTGCTCCAAGTGTGTGTGTGTGTGTGTGTGTGTGTGTGTGTGTG
>JAOVVB010000011.1:5033227-5047240 GCA_028570985.1 Heterobranchus longifilis | reverse complement strand
TTTTTCTTTTTTTTACAGCAATAGCTGCGCATTAACCGCTAAATACCCAAGCGTCACTTCAGTTTGGGTGGATTTTCTGCTGCGCTGTGAGATCTAGTGATTTATGAAGCAGTTTATTCCAGTCTGACTGCAGCTAAAACGTTCTCACCTGAATCAGCTCGGCAATATATCCGCACGCGTCAGAACCGCTGCCAGTACGTGTTAAAGAGAGCGAGAGACAAGCTGCTTGCTTACTGGAGAGAAAGACGCCTGTCTCGCCTCCCCTGCGCGAGAGTGAATTGGCCTCAAGAGGCTCTTGTCTCTTCTATCTGATTATAAGAATGGATGGAGGGAATAAAAGCCTGTCAGTAAAGATATATCTGGAGAAATAGCTGAATAATAGCGGGCGTGTTTGCCTTCGTGACGGACTGATCAGGTGGCTGCGCTTTCTTCATGTGCCGACTGCTTTCTGGAAGATTAACATGGTCTCCTCCTTGCGAATCCCTCGCCAGCAGTGGGACGGACAAATATTTTTGTTGTTCTAAAGATTTGGTGATATTTGTCTTCCCTGGTATAGACAGGGCTCTAAGATGCAAATGCCCGTGTGTGGGTTTCTCCACAGGATGCTCCATCGGCCTACTGTCATCAATATTTATTGCTATATTTATTGTTACGGGATCTGCAGGTCTTTGGATGAATGAGACAAAGCTCTCACAGGGACACACAATGCTTTGTGGCATGCTTTCATGCTTTAACAGGTCCATGTGTTGCTCTCCGGCTCCCTCTGTTCTAAAGGAAGTGACAGAGAGAGAAATCTACCGCTGTAAATATTTAATAAGACTTTCTGGGTTATTCATGATGTGACTGTTTCTTCCCTAAGACCTGCTCCTCTGTACCTGTCAGCAGATCCTCTTACTGATACACACCCACACCCACAGCTACTGAAACAGAACTTTCGCTCTCCCTGATAAAATCGTGATCATGTGTGCTTTAGTGCTTTATCAATTATCAATTATATACCAGTAAACTGGTGACAGGATCACGGACACCCAAGGCTCATATGCTTACGTATGCTTGAGGGGAGCAAAGACTATCCTGTCTGGTCAAATCTAAAAGTGAAGCCAATGTAGCACATACATACACATAATGCTGGCTATGATAGAAACGTGTCAGAACACCCAGTGCACCATACCCTGCCATGTATGGAGCTTATCAGGGAAAGAATTCAAGGTTGACCTGGCCTCCAGCTTACTCATATCTCAATCCAACCAAGTATCCATGGAATTCGCTGGACCAACAAGTCTGATACATGGAGAGACCACAACACCCAAAGGATCCACCACTAACATCCTGCTTCCAGACACCACAGCATAACCATATAGAACTCATGGAGTCATGCCATCTGGGACCAAAGCTGCCCTGGTGGCACATGGGGAACCTACATGTTTAATGTTGCACATTTTAATTTTATGACTGTTTAATGTATATTTTAGTACTGTAGCCTATCTTGGCTTGGCTTGGCTTTCTCAATTGCAAAAAAAAACAAAAAACACCTGGGTTACAGTGAATTGTTCCTGTTATCGAAGCACAGTTTCAATACGGTGTTGGAGATTGAGTTCAACAGATCACCTAAAGTTCATACAAAATAATAAAGTAGAACACTGTTTTCTTTAATATTTCCAAGTACAATTTAAAAAAAAAAGTTCCTCAAGAATTCTAACGACAAAAGTTTGAAGTTCTAGGTGTGTACAGAAACTTAATATATATTTCTGCTTGAAAGAAAAGCCAACTCTAACCCCTGAGAGACAACAGACCTTTCCAACATAAAAGCTACACTGAATATAACAGAGCAGCATCAAAGCTGGAAAGTCCTATAACCAAAGCTGCCTTAGATTACTGAGAACATTATTAATGAAGGATTTCTTGATCAGAAAATTGATTAAAAGAATCTAGTGCTAAATTATTCTTTAGATGCTAATGAAAGATGACTAGTCCAAACATTCATTGGGCATTAATCTTTTGTGTGAAGAAGAGGATAAAATGTCTAAAATAAGGTTAAAATAATAACCCTGAGTAGATCTGAGAGACCACGGCTCTTAAAAATGCCAGTCAGTACAAAAGGGGGTTGAAGGGGCAGTGAAAATGAAGTGTAAAGGGAAAATGGTCCAGCATACCATTACAAAATTGCACAATTATGTGTGTAGCTTTGGTCTGTTTTGTGCCGAGGGAGTATCATTTCTCCTCTTGTCCCTGTCAACTTGTCTGCTGTGACATTGATGTACTTGGGAAATCAGTCAGGGCACTCGCATGTCACAAGTCGGGTGACAGCTAGTCATAACCACCTGGGTTAAATCTCTTCCCAGTAGAAGTGAAATGCCTAGTGGGGTGAGTGATGGTGGAGGTTTTGGGGAAGTTCTTCAAACTATCAGCCAATCAGAAGTATCTACCAGTACCAGACTGCAAAATGTTCAACAGCAATAATGAGAATATTTAAAAAAGTAAAGGGCTAACTGTTCTTTCGTTCATGTGCTTGAAAGCTTGGAAGCTTCAACAGTTTTATGTAGAACAAATGTAGAATTTCTTTGTTAAGCTAGAACTCTTACTCATCCAACTTAACCCAAAGAAACATCGATTCTCCCTTAAGAAAGTATATTTGAAGTAGTTAGACTGCAAAGTATTTTTGGGGGGCGTATTAAAAGCTGTTAGGAAATATTTTCTGTATTGCTTCTTTGAGTCACAAAGGTGTTAAAAAGCACAAATGGCAAAATTTTTACAACGAAATTGTTTTGCTTATATCCGTGTGCATTTTGGATGCTTTTGCAAAGTGCTACAACTCCATCTGCAACTCTCAGTCCTGATGGATAAATCAGCCTGAAGTTGTGTTTATGGCCGTGTAAATATGCAGTTTAGTTATAACTGTAGTAGTGTTTTATTTTTTGAATTAAAAAAAGAGCAAACTCATGCTTTGATTGTGTTATTGTTGTGAGTCATACTGACAGCAACTTGGAACAAAGTAGAAAAAGGTGTTGAGTTTTGTTGCACACAAAACATTTTTGATTAAAAAGTTTGTTAAAGATCACGAGAAACATTAAAAACAACGCAAAAACACAAGTTTACAGAGATTTATCATAATACAGAGATGAACCATATAAAAACTGATCACTCATCAACCACCTGTATATACATCTGTGATAACGTGAGACTATATATACAGTAACAGAATTTCAGAAATCCTGTTTGGAAAATGTAGCATTTCTGACATAACCAGGCATACAGTATACAATGACTTCCAGGACACAGCACACGTAAATAAAAATAAATAAATAAAAATATTGTGGTGTCATAAATATTACTTTCATAAATACTGAACTGCATCATAGCTCCCAAAAGCAGCAAATCCAGTGATGGTGATAGTTCAAAACTTCTAAAAGAAGAAGATATAGTGATATTTCAACTAAAATTGTTTGTTTTAGACAACGACATGTGCCTGTAGACAATTATTTGGCGAAAAAAAAAAAAGTCTGAAAATGGCATTTCTCTCATTTTGCTGTCAAACCATTCAAGGGACATGTGCATTATACTTTGTAGATAATGATGAACAGGTGAGCTGCACGAGTCAGGTTGCTATAGATTAAATAAGCAAGAAACTCCGAAAAACACAATACAGTCCTGTGATTTGGGTCAGTGCTCACTCTGGGTTCTTCCCGTTCGCTCCTCTAGCTCACAACAGTCTTGAGCAAGACCTCTACAAATCCCTCTGCTTGTTTGGGTCTGATAAAAGATTAGCTGTTTGCATGTTTTTCTTAGCGTTTGAAGCAAAGCAGGTCTTGTTGAACACCAAAACAGTTGCTTCCTGAGACCCCGGGGGGTTCATGGATATCGCTCTCTTTCATCTGCTTTTTCTCTTCGTTTCTCTAAAAGCGCACAGAAGTCCAAACGTTGAAAACCGTCTGCAGGTGGACGCTGGAGGCCGCGAGCCAAAAGCGAAAATCGGTAAATTATGGATTAAATCATGTTAGAACACGAGTTGCCAGGAAACAGCCATAAACATACAAAGAAAGTGCAGAAGGAAAAATAGCCAAGCAGAGCGAGCACATATCGAGTGTATTTCTCTGTTGTATTTCTCGTATCGTTCCTCTTGTGAAATATTGATCAGCGCCTCATATCTTTTATATCTTACTTCGGAGAGGCCTTGGGAAACAGGTTTTGTGGGCAAAAGATGAACACTGCACGGCTGTTGACCTCCGTGTCGCGGTGTGTGTAACGCAGCGTCATGCAGTATGCATGCGGCCGTGTTTTAAACACACCAGCGTACAGCTCATACATTTTTAACAGTTCGGATTACTAGAGGGTGAGAAAGCTTGGGTCGGCTCTAAAAATACACCTTTTAACTTTCTATTGTTGCTCAGTGGTGCACTTGGTAAACAAACTCTGCGTGTGTGGGTGCAAGCGTGCATTCCCTCATGCCCTGCAAAACCTTTCTCCCATGGTGTTCTTCATATTTGTTGAAGCAAGCGATAAACATGTGTATGTCTTCAGCGATGAGTGTTTATGTTCATACATGCACTGTACGGCATGTGTTCTCTCCTTACAAACAAACCCGTGGACCTCACATACACACACACACACACACACACACACTTTCACAAGAGAGAGGCGGGATCGCGCTCCTGCTACAGCCGCGATGTCGGAATTTATTGGGGAATATTTCAGCCCTGTTTGACACGGCTAAACTCAGGCCTGTTGTCTTTGCCCCCCCTCCGACACCCCACCCCACCCCCAACTTTAATCGCCTTTGGCCTGAGCTCACTTCCTGCGAGAAATCAGGAATGCCATTCTGTCAAAAGAAAACAGAGAGGATCCTAAGAGGAAGTGCTCCCCCTCATACACTCTCTCACGGTGCACACAGAGGCTGGGAAACTTCAAACGGGGTGTGAAGAGAGAAGGATGCAGCTTTCCCACATTTCGCATACAGAAGGTCTTCGGAGAGGGCGCCTAAAAATAGGCAGGCTGGATTAAAATAATACAAGGCCGAAGCACGGGTCAAAGCGTGATACCTTTTGTTTTTACTCTGTCCTTAAATAGATATGTAGCTTTCAGTAAATCTGCTTTGGAAACTAAATTTTACTGATAAAACACAAGATCTTTAGCTGTAATGTTTAACATTTTTTATATAATAAATTTTTTTATATAATCAATGAAATTACATAACATTGTACCGAGGCACATTTTGAAGATATATAGTATATATAAATTTTTGTAGGGAGGTTTGGATATATGCACATAATTTGTTTTAAGAGGTCCGTAATGCATCCATATATATACAGTTGTGTGCAAAAGGCACCTCCAGCTAAATCAATAATCAAACAACAAACTAAAGCTTGGGTGATATCCACAGTGAGTACAGTTCAAAATATACTCCTAGAGGTGGGGCTGAAGTCATGCAAAGGCAAAAAAAAAAAAAAAAGACCGTCATCAATGAGAAGCAAATAAGAGACATGCTGAGGTTTTACAAAATGATCACAGAAAGTGGACCATAGAGAACTGGAAGTTTTCAGCTTGGGCTAACACCTGGGTAGACACTTAAGGTTAGACGGAGACCTGGTAAGGTTTACGAGTCATGGTGTCTTACATCAATAATGAAATGTGTGGAGTGCTTCAGCAAGGCTGGAATCAGGCAGAATGTGAGTCTTTGTGAAGGATGCATGAATCAAGCCGTGTATCCTGGAAGAACATTTGCTTCGTTTTGCTCTGACTATGTTTTACCAAAAGTACAATGTTTCGTGCCCCACAGCCGGGGATGAAGGTCTGGTCATGGATGGAGGTCTGTCATGACCAGCCCAATCTCCAGATCTGAACCCCAATGAAAACCTTTGGAATGTGATCAAGAAGAAGAAGGACTTCTTCTTGGAGAAGGAAAAAAGTTCAAAAGTACTCACCTGAGAAAATTATGATTTTTGCAGTGGTCTCATTTTTCCCAGTACAAACTGGGAAAAAAAAAAAAAATACACAGTACCGCATCAGTGTTATTTTGGTTTAATGAATCTTCACTCACTCTTCCTTCCAGGACGTTTCTAGTTCTGAGATATTCTTGAGTCTTCTTGCATTAGCTTGATCTAAGATCTAACAATGTTCAAACCATTGTACTATAAAGACCCTTCCAAAAACTTTCCCTTACACTTCTAGAAGTTCTTTTGAGGTCTATTTTGGATTTATTGTCCTGTTCACCTGTTGGGTCCTGTAATTCATGTGAAAGTTTCTTTGACATGTACCATCTACTTAAACATTGTTGCAGACCAAGTACAAGCCATATTGGCAACAATATTCCTTGATGCCAGTGTTTTTTTTGTTTTTTTTTGCAGGATTCTGTTCAGGAATAGTTTGAGTAACATGGCAATGAGTTCAAGGTGCTGATTTCGACGTCAAATTCTCTGATCGAGCATCTCCATGAAGATTCCCAATATGCAACTTGCATGACTTGAAAGATCTGCTGTTAAGTCTTGGTGCCAGATACCATGCCAGATAAGGAACAGCACCCCTTCAGAGGTCTTGTAGAGTCCATGCCTGGTTGAAGCAATGCTGTTTTAGTGGCACAAGTGGAACCTACACAATATATTAAAGGCCTGGTGTTTTTACTGATATGGAAGTAAATGCACAGAGAAATGGTGTACTAGTAGTGGGGCAGTGGAGACTCAGAGGGCTAAGGCACTGAGTTATGAATTGGAAGGTTGGTGGTTTGAGCCCCAGCTCCAGCAGGTGGCCATTGTTGTGCCCTTGATCAAGGTCCTTAACCCTATCTGCTCCTGGGGCACTGTATCATGGCTGACCCTGTGCTCTGACCAGCGTTACGCTGGGATATGCAACAAAAGAAATTTCACTGTGCAGTGATGTTCATGTGTCAAATAAAGGCTTAACTTAACTAACAGTATCTTCTCAGAGTTTTCTTTGTATTCCAGCTGTTGCCTTGACTTCTACACTGGACAATCAATGACATTTTGGACAGTAGTCTCTTAAAGCTAGTCTCAACCAGTTGTTTAGTTAAGGTTTAAAGGGCTCTTGAGTATTTTACAACTTTTTCACATCCTGGAACTAATATTTATTTTTTTTCAAGTTAAATAAATGTGAAATAAATCAGCATTATCATTTACAAATGGAAAAAAAAGTTATGTTTACTTCTTTTCTCTTCAAGAACTAACAAAATGTGTGGCTATTTTTTTTTTCTGTCAGAGCTGCTGTTATGGAAAATTAATCAACACCTTCTGCCTGTAGTGTTTTATCTATCAAATCCTCAGCTTTATTCACTGCACTGAAACCCTCCTTTCTGTGCATGTCAGATGTGTGTGTTGTTCTAGCCGTGTAGTGTTTTATCCACACTTTGTTATCTGTATCAGAAAGATGTAAGCGTGCACAGAGGAACGGTCCTCGATTTAGCGAACACGGCATGTCTGACAGGTGTTCAAAGCGACGAGAGAGAGAGGGGAAAAAAACACACGCACACACACATAGAGAAGCATGCATGCTGACACACACAGCACACACACCTGAAGCTGTCAGTGTTTTGATAGGTGATCAAGGCTGCTTTCAGGAACAAGCATATGGCGTAACAAGGGGAGACAAGAAGACATGATGTCTCTCTCTCTCTCTCATCTCTCTCTTTCTCTTGCTCTCTATCTATCTCTGCCTTGCTCTCTTGTGCTTTCTGCAGTCAGGTCCAGGGGTTTAGAAGTGCTGAACTAATAGGAACACCTGTAGATCTTCGGCTGCTTGTTTTTCTGCTCAGCCAGCGATCTCAGATTTTGTGTTTAGGTTTGATCACACGACGCAGATGGCTGCGTTCACGTGCTGCGACATTTGGACGTGCTTATGCGGTTATTTTTCATTTTTAAACCGATAGACTAATAAACTTGGGCTAAACTGGAAAAAAAAAATTGTGTGTTTTGAATTAATGTGACAATATTTTTTTCAATACAACCATAATTTTTTCTAATTTTAGAGATTTGATTTGTTCACGTACAAATACGATCATGTGGCTCAAAAGCAGTTAGCTAATGTTAGCACCAGATTAACGTACATGATAGCGATGCAGTAATATCACATGGGAGAGTGTGTTAAATATTTAAAGTGTTAAGTATAAGTCTTTTTTTCATTATTATTAATAATAATAATAATAATAATAATAATAATGTATTTTTTATATTTTGTATTATTATTATTATTATTATTATTATTAATATACAGGAATGACTCAAGATTTTATCTTTGTCAGTTTAATACTTCTTCAGGCATTAAATTCATATGCAATGAATGTAATGAGGAATGAAGGCGAATATTAATCAGTACTGTAAACTACATTTTAATCCATGATTGTCCATCTTTGACTTTCTTGACTGTCAATACATACAGCGTGCTGTTTTATAATAACCATATGTTGCACAGAATCAGGACAACAATGCTTAATAAGATAATATATTATTTACTATTTAGTATGTCTGTTATCGGTTTACTAACAAATAAACTAGTGTAAGCAGACAATAAAAATTGGTAGTGTTATCTTTAAGCGTATAACATTTATGTCGATGAATATGTATTGGTTAAGAATTAAAAAACAAAAATTGCGCTCTCTCTCTCTCTCTCTCTCCCTATCTATCCATCTCTCTCTCTCTCTCTCTCTCTATATATATATATATATATATATATATATAAACCCTGATGCACACATCATTCTAGAATAGGGTCAATCTGGACTTATCAGAACACATGACTTATTTCCATTGATCTTTATGCCAAGAAATTGAAGATCTATTTTCAGATACAGTATGTCACACTAACAAATGGTTTTCTTATGGACACACAGTTGTTTAGTCCCAATCCTGTGTGTTTTTATCACACTGTGTGTGCAAATGCTCTTACTTTTACTATTAAACATTATGTAACTAGGTTTTTTTTTCCTGTTGTTTTTTTTTTTTACCATGCAAGTTTATCAAGTATTTAAGTGATTTCCATTTGTGATTTTTTTTTTTCCCCGATCACACTTCTTGCACAAAGTTGACGGTTCAGCACTATCCTTCCAGGTTTCTTAACTGATGTTCGAGTAATTTCTCCTTAGTTGTTTTCTTTGCTTGATCCAGCCCAATAAAAGACCCGTCCGGTCTCTTTTTCTTGTGTATTATAATGTCACAAATATTTTATATTATAGGAAATTTCTGACCAAAGTGCGTCTAGGATCTGACATATATATATAGCCTATATATATATATATATATATATATATATATAATGTTTCTAGGTCACATTTACAATGAAGATCACTTTACTTGCACCGCATAAACACAATAATTAACATGAGCACTAAAGTGTCCAGAAATGTGATACAAAATTTGAATGAATAGATATGACAGAAATCTAGCGCACAATGATGCTAACGTCTATGCATCCATAGGCAGAAGTGTATTTAAGCAAATCTTATAAATTAGATCAAATGCTCAACTTGATGTCCTCGGACTGTGCAGCGCTTGTGTATACACTGTAGAACTGTTGTTGTTCTATGCGGGGATGATTGTCATACAATCTCTTTGGTCTCTCTGAGTCTGTGTGTGGTCTCGTGGACAAAGTGGCATTTCTGTAATCAGAGGTAATCACACAGAAAGTGTTCTGCCGTGCTATCTGCTCTTCTGTTGACACTTCTACGTTCTCCAAATCCCTCGAGTTTGGTTCTGATGATCCTTCATATCTTCCTGTGACCTAAAATAGACATCTTTTATATTCACAGTCCCTCTCTTTCGCATCCATTTGCCCGACCGACAGTTACGACCCTTACTTGGGGCAGATGTATGCTGTGTGTTTTGACACTTCGTCCCGAAAGGCGCTACTCTGTGACACCGCCTCTCTCCCTCTCTCCCTCTCTCCCTCTCTCACCTCTTCTCCCAGCGTCCCCCGGCGCTAATCATTTCATTTTCTGCCTGAATATTTCCAAATTGAATTAAAAGCGGATGAGAGGTGTTAAGAGCACTGGTACCACCTTACAGCCTTACACCTCCAGCTCGACAAGGGCACCTCTCTCTCTCTCTCTCTCTCTCTCTCTCTCGCTCCATCTCTCATTCCATCATTCCCTCTTATTTTTCTGTCGATCTGATTTTGATTTACGGGTGAAGGAGGTGTGAATCCGCGACGAGAGAGCTTCATTACCGCATCACTGCGGTAAAAGTTATTCGCTCACACTATGAGATGGCGAGGGCTTGAGTGACACGATGACGCCACACGACTCACCTCATCCCCCTGGTGTGAAGAAAGCATGTGAAAAGATGTTGGATGTGTTTGGAAGTTCCACTAAATGACTTGTTAGGGTAATGCACTCCACCATAAGAAATACAGCAATCGGCTGGTTATGTCTAGGGCCTAGATTGTTTTTGCTTTTAACATTCCTGTGTGGATTTATATTGCGTAGGGGTTTACTTCCTGTGTCATGCTACAATGCTATTCTAATTCTAAAGTGAAGTTTCTTACTCTACATAGCATATACATTGTACTATCCTCAATATGCATGGTATTTAAGGATTAAATACCTGGGAAAATATATTATTATGGGAAAATGATCAGTAATAAACCCCTTAATGGCAGTGTTTTTCATAATTTTCTCCCTGAAATATGATTTTTTTTAAAAACAGTATATAGACAGAATATTTTATTAAAGAATGACATCATACTTTCAAACCATTTATAGTTCATTTAAATGTGGTGGAACGTCTGTTGTGGAATTGTTTCCTCACAAGAGACCCATTTTCCATGCCTTGAAGTTAATAAGATTTTTAAAAAATGTGGCTTGTCATGTAGCCAATAAACCCTAGAACAGATTAGAAAACTTAAATTTTGTACAATTATGTAACTTTTCCTTTCATTACTTTTCAACAATGTGCAGAAATAAATTTGTCAATTACTAATTCTAGATATGTGCTTTATTTATTAATTTTTTAATTTATAAATTTTATGGCATTCTGCTATGCAGTCTTATCTCTTACACGACTAATCTGAGTTAAAAAACAAAAAGTTTCTCCCTCCCCCAAACTTTCACATGAGAAATCTGCTCTGATCGCTCTCTTCCTCTCTTCTCCCTGAACAAAAGCCTCCGCACATCCCTTTCTCATTATATCTCAATAAATTCAGCTTGAGGCCTGCTATTTTTAACGCACATTGCCACGCATCCCTTATCATAGACCGTGAGACATTTTTCTTCTCATTTTTTGTCCCTCCCTATTTTATTTTATTTTTTTATTTCTTTATTTCCTGGAAACTTAATCAAACCGACCCAGGAAAAATTTGTTCAAACATTAGACAGCATCGTGAACTTGAAGGTCGTGCATATGTCCATACATGTGAGAGCGTGTTGGCACACACAGACTGTAGATAATGTGATAAGAGCTGGTTTATGTCTTAGGGTGCTGTTCATTCTGGATGTCTATGCTAAGCGAAACAAGCGTGAACGCAATGTCTTTTCCCATAGACGCATCCTTTTAATTCAGGCCAAAAATAATCAGAGCGCAGATTTTGTATATTAAAAAAAAATCCGAATGAAATACAATATTAATAATTCAATTCAACTATATTGTCACCATGCAAATACACAGGTACACAGTTTAATGAAATAGAGTTGTAATCCAAAGTTGCCACGGGTGAAGAAAAAAAAAAAAAAGCTAGTTTGTTACAGACTTTTTGGAAGCCCCGCCTACTTGCAAAGACAGAACATCCTCCAGGTGTTCCAATTTCCTCCCACAGTTCAAAGACATGCAGGTTAGGCTAACTGATGTTCCTAAATTCCTCGTAGTCTGTGTGTGTGTGTGTGTGTGTGTGTGTGTGTGTGTGTGTGTGTGTGTGTGTGTGTGTGTGTGTGTCTGTTTGCCCTGCGATGGACTGGCACCCCATCCAGAGTGTACCCCACCTTGTGCCCCGAGTCCCTTGGGATAGGCACCAGGCCTCATTTGACCGTACGATTCCAAGTATAAGCAACCAATAATTTTTTAATTTAAATTAAATGTCTTAATTTTCTATTCCAAAAATCAGGTTGATTTGAAAAATCACTTCAGCCAAAATTCCAGATTTTTAAACTATAATGCAATTCAGAATGATGGATAAATTAATTTTCAGGGGCTGGCTAGTTAAAATAGTTACTAATAATTAGTTGCAGGGTGGCTTAGAGGTTACGCCATGGTTGGCGTTTCTAGTGTGTGGAGTTTACATGGTCCCCCCCCATGCTTGGTGGGTTTCCTCCAGGTACTCTGGTTTCTTCCTACAGTTCAAAGACATACATTGTAGGCTGAATGGGATTTCTAAATTGACTGAGTGTGTGTTTGTGTGTGTGTGTTTGTGCCCTGTGATGTGTTGGGATGACAACTGCCTTGTGTGGCATGTGTCATGAGTTCCCTGGAAAAGACTCTAGACCCTGTAACCATACAGAGGATAAGAGATGTAGACTGTGGATGGATGGATAGCTAGCTAAACATTTACTTTTATACTGTAAAATTTGGCAGACGATCTTAACCAGAGCAATTAACATTGAGGGCCTCAAGGGTCTTGCTCAAGGGCCCAGATGTGGACGTTTTGTAGTTTAACCTATGAGTCTCCCCCATCCCTGATTTTACCTGCAAACTCCTTTGAATGAGTAGATGTAATGTGATTCGGTGTAAGTTTGATTGTGAGCCATTTTTTTTTTATTATTATGTTTTCTGATTTGTCATGCCACTTGAATTCTTGAATTCCTGTAAACAAGGAATTGATTCTTTTTGGGCCACCTGACCACCACCTGACACTTTACTCTGCATGAAACGGACATTGCATTGTCCTAGTACATGATCCATACAATTGGTCCAAGAAAACATCCGTAACAATTGTGTGGATTTGTCACATTACCTAATTATATGAAGTTGCTATTTCTGAAGAACCAAAAACAAGTTCTACACACTCAAACATCTTCAAATATCATCAAGGTCGAGAAAGTTCCATAAACACACCAGGTATGAGCTGACTGATAGAAGGTAAACCCATTTCCCCCTGTGGTTAAAGACGGAATGCAACCACAGTGATGCTTACATCTTACATAACATTTATTTCAGAGGTTTAACCTCGCTCGCCAAACCCAGGCATCATGGCGCTACGTCAGCTCCTCATATGTGGTTCCGTCTTTTCCTTCTCCTTTTACGCTGTCACTCACAGGGCTGGGCAGTTAAAAGAACGGGTAAGGGTTCAAGCCTCAATAGTTTATGTGGAACATTTTGGAAGTACTCTGTAATAGGATTCTCAAAGGGTTTCTTCAGGGCGTCAAACTGAGAACCTTTTATGGCTGTAACATTTAATCTCTCATGTTGTTGTCTTTGCATGTTGATGCAAAAACACGAATAACTGTTGATCACACAAACCACACGCTGTCAAAAGTGTAAGATGTCTGTTTTGATTTGCTCTGTTTTTGAGTTCGTGAAGTGTCACATCATTTAAAAATAAAATCTTTCTGACGCGTATGTGATGAGTGTGTGACGGACTCAGACTGTATCGTTGAAGTCCAGTGTCAAATTTCAATAGAAATTAATTGTCAGGTTGCGATATTGATATTAATTAATTCTCAAAATTGATTAGTCAGAAGGCTCTTTTTTTGCTCATCTCCAAGTTCCAAGCTCCAAGTTTACTATTTAATCTTATTCCTTGTTCTTTTTTTGTTTACTTTATACATTTTTTTTTTGTTGCTAGGTACTTGAGTTGAGGTAGACACAGGTGCAGAATAGATTTATTAGAATGCCAACAACTTAGAAACACGAACATAAAACGACACATGTGAATAGTGTGACACCAACAAAAGAATGACGATGCTAGTGCTAATTAATGTAAATGTGAATAAGGTGCAAAGCAGTCATGTGACTAGGGTGTCATCATGTGGTGTGCAGCGGCTGATGGGAGATGTAGTCAAATTCAAATTTCTTTGTCACATACACAACCATACACAGTACGCCATCCATCCATCTAGGAAAATCTGTAGTCTAACTAGGGACCATC
>JAOVVB010000011.1:4991273-5022296 GCA_028570985.1 Heterobranchus longifilis | reverse complement strand
TGTGAAGCTGCTTTGAGACAATGACAATTGTTAAAAGCGCTATATAAATAAAATTGAATTGAATTGAATTGAATAGAGAAAGTTGCAGGTTTAAGCACAGAAATATGTGTAATATACATCATTGCAGAAATACTGTGTGTGGTGGTGGTGTTCTTGTTGCAATGTGTAACTTTTACCTCAGAAACCCAGGTGTAATATTTAACTAAAAAAACATTTTGTTCATTTAGGACCTAAGATTTTAGGTCAGTACCATATGAACTTTTACCTCAGGAATACTCACTCTCACTCAATCACCTTCTATACCGCTTTATCCTGTATTCAGGGTCGTGGGGACCTGGAGCCTATCCCAGGAGGCTTAGGGTTCGAGGCAGGGTACACCCTGGACAGGGTGCCAATCCATTACAGGGCACACACACACACACACACACACACACCCATTCACACACTATGGGCAATTTGGGAACGCCAATAAGTCTAACCTGCATATCTTTGTACTGTGGGAGGAAACCGAAGTACGCGGAGGAAACCCGCCAAGCATGGGGAGAACATGCAAACTCCATGCACACGGAGACAGGAATTGAGCCTGGCCAGGAATCGAACCCGGACCCTGGAGGTGCAAGGCGTACCTCAGGGATAATCTTTACCAAAGAAGCGTGTTCTAAAAAAACTGTTAGCGTTTACCACATATTATGTAAATTTCCCCTACAGGTCTATGTAACATTTATCAGGGGTACTTGTGGAGATTAACATTTATCTCAGGAATGTAACTTTTAACTTAGAGGTTTCTCTAAACTTTACTTCAGGAACATATTATTTTTACCTCAGGAAAATGTTAGCTTTTTACCTCCAGGGAACTTTCAATATGTGTCAGTTACCTTAGGAACTCTGATGTAAACTTTACCAAAGAAACAAGCTTCACTTTAGGCTGCACGGTAGTGTAGTGGTTAGCAGTGTTGCCTGGCACCTTCAGGTTCCAGGTTTGATTCACGCCTTGGGCTATCCATGCATGGTGGGTTTCCTCCAGGTACTCCAGTTTCCTTCCACAGTCATGCTGTGGCACACAGGCACGCTGAGGCTAACTTGTGTTCCCAAATTGCTCATAGTGTATTAATGAGTGTGAGTGTGTATATGTGTGTGCCCTGCAATTGATTGATACCCTGTCCAGGGTGTACACCACCTCATGCCCTAAATCTGGGATCGGCTCCAGGCCCCCCTGTATACAGGTTAAAGTGGTATAGAAAATGAGATTTTCCACTTTTTCTTCAAGAGGATTGGCAGCTTTTAGGTCAGTACCATGTCAACATTTCCTCAGGAATATACAGTATTTAGCTATTACCTCACAGATATGTATGTAACTTTGGAACATTTAATCTCAGGAGCTCGGGTGTAATCTTTACCAAAGAAATAATCTACATTTACTTTAAGAAATGGGTAGCTTTTGTTTTGGATCTATGAACGACTCTTACCTTAGGAATACACAGTATGTCATTTTTACCTCACCGATATGTGTAACATTTATCCGAGGTACTTTTACAGGCATCGCCAACCTTTACCTGAGCAACATGTCAGTTTTACCACAAGAAAATGTATAACTTTTACCTCTGGGCCACTATAAATGTTTTACCTTAGAAATATATGTAATATTTACTGCAGCAATATGTAACTTTTATCTTGGATGTTGAGGAGAAGGCTCAACATATATCTCAGAAATTTGTGCAACTATTACCTCTGACCTCTGACTTTTATTTCACGGAAAATTGTATAACTTCTACCTCAAGAATATTTAATTAACATAATGGATCTCAGACATTATCTTAGAAACATTTACCTTGGAAACATATACATTTGACAACCCAGACTGAATGAAACAGAATATCGTTAGAAAATAATTCTTGGATGCCAATAAAATGTTATTCATATTAATGATATTAATGTAAACGTAATTTAGGGTGGAGTTTTCCTATAAAAAATTTTTTTTTTTTAAGTTTTGCTGTTTGTTTGTCCATCTGTCTGTTGTTCGCTTCATCCTCTCTTTTTTTCCTGTCTAGCTGCATTCATCTACCTGCGCAGGCTTTGCTTGCTGTCTGAACGGCTATGTAAACTCATTCCGCGTGAGTAGACAACTTAGCTTTTAGTTTTGCTGCTGAAAAAACACAAAATGAATTTCATCTGCAACCTGAACAGGACAGGATGGGACAAAAATAGAGAGGGGAATAATAATCATGGGGTGATTTTTTTTACACACAAAGTTGCGTTAGGTTAAAACATATCCTGCAGGACCTGATTGTTAGCATTACTTGCATTATTAACAAATTAACATCTCCACCTGTGTTATGTTATTATTTATTGAAGAATGTTGAGGAAAGCACCACTAATCTACATTTTGAGTCTAAGAACTCGTAACACTTCAATGATTCATCTTCTATACTCCTTATCCTGTGTTATCCAGGGTTGTAAGGGGCTTGGAGCCTATTTCAAGACTTTGGGCAAAAGGTGGGGTAGACCCTGGACAGAGTGCTCATTCACACAAATTGGAACACCAATTAACCTAACCCACATGTCTTTGGAATGTGGGATTAAACCGGGGTACCTGAATGAAACCCACCAAGCACGAGGAGAAGATGCAATCTCAAACCTGAGACGGGAATCGAGCCCAGACCCTGGAGGTGCAAGGCGACAATGCTAACCACTAAGCCACCCTGCTGTTCCCTCAATACTTTCCATCTTAAAAACATCAATTTATTGGAAAATTTGTTTCAGCTTTTACACTGAAGTCTCCTTTAAAAATTGCGCCATATGGGCCTCTTGTACATGTTATAATCAGAATTCAATATAATCTTAATCTGAATTTCAATATTATTGAATTCAATATAATCTGATTAATCTAGCACACGCCAAAGGGGCAGCATCAAACACACAGGTGAAAAAAAAAATCAGTGGTTGTTCCAAAGTAGCTCTGGTAAGATTGACCCTGACTACTACTGTACATCCTTTGAAAGAGGTTTTTTGTTTTTAATGATTATAAGATTTGAAAACCAAACCCATACATGATGGCATGACATCAGCAGTTCATCTCCATCCATCATACAGAATCAACTAGTGGACATCGGAGAAATTGTGTAATTTTCTCCTTTTATATCCAACTCCCTGAATACAAAGATGGAATTTTAGAGTAATTACAGAACGCCTTTTGCAATTAATAAAATATGCTGTTTGAAGCAATGCCCAGTTTGAAAAACAGCACATTTCCGGGTGACTTGTTTGCTTTCGGATCCCTGCGGTGTGTGAATTAATGCGTCGCAGGAGATGCACTTAAAGTGCGCACGCATGTCTCAGGAAAACCATTAACCAAACAAACTATTGTGTGCTGATTTCAGAAAACGACACAGAGACTAAGGGAGGACGCGCAGTGAGACAGGAGAGTAGACTTGATCACATCGACTGCATTTAGCTGCAGGGTGTCTGCTTTGCACCGAGACACTGACAGCTCCTTTTGCCTGGACTTAATCACTTCCTTTCCATCTATTACAGCTCTTTAATCCACAAACCACAAACCCAAGAGGGAGAAGTAGAAGTGCTGTGCAGATCAGCAGCACTAAGCAGCTCCCTGTCACCGGTACTTTTGCGTTCCCTGGCATTGTGCCACTTTTGTATTACTACAGATATGAAAGTGCATACAAATCACATACTACTCAGCTATTGTTGATAAAGTTGTCCATCATTCTTACCATTGACATTAATATTAACAGTCCTTCTGCTAAAGTTTTAACGTGGTGTAGGTACCATGGTAATCTGACGGTACCTGTAGCATGGTATTTATCACCATGGTGTTTTTGACTACTGTGGTATTATTTGTACAGTACACGTACCACACGTACTATGGTATATGTATGTAGGTGTGTAACATGTACCAGGATGCGGTCAACAATATGATATACATTTTTATGTACTGTAATGGTAATATTTATATAATATGGTACCAATGTATCTATGTAACATTATTTAAAAACCATAGTGTACAGTATATTGAAAGTCTTAACATTGCATACAGTAATACGGTACTGGTGTAGCTCAGCGGTTAAGCCATTGGGCTACTGGCCAGAAGGTCCCGGGTTCAAACCCCAGCAACACCAAGTTGCCACTGTTGTGCCCTTGATCAAGGCCCTCAACTGCTCATATGTGTAATGAGATAAATGTAAGTTACTCTGTATAAGGGTATCGACCAAATGCTGTAACTGTACAGTCTGTACTATAGCACACCAGTAGCATGTACTCACATATCTAATTTGGTACAGTATGTACAATCATACTATATTAGATACTTGATGAACTTTTGTATTCACCACAGTATGGTGGTACTCACAATAGTACTACAACGTTACCCACTGAAGTGCCACCGTACCTCCTTTGGCACCTCCATTGTAATGTCTAAAGTATCACAGTGATACTATAGTATATTATGGTATGAATTATGGGACATACTATATTAAAATTTCTTATGGGTGGCAGTGTCTTTGTGTGTCCTCATTTCTAGACCTTTTTTCTCTGCAGAGCCCCTGCTTCCAGAAATCTCTAAGGGCAGACGCAGATGTTGGACTTTATATCTCAGAGAGAAACAGAGATGATATTGTGACAGGCATGCTGCTTTTAGTTAAGTAAGTATTATAAATTCTCAAGAGGGCAGCCACCACACACACACACACACACACACACACACACACATAAAAACACATGGCCATATACAGAAACCTATAAAACTTCAGAAGATGAATTATGTACAAAATACAGATTAAGATACACAAGATGAAATACATTTATACGTCATGTATGTCTTTATTATGTATATACAGTACACTGTCATTTATAATACCCATCCTATATTATCGAATAGGAATTATGAATTATATTGGATGTTTTCTTGTTTTTTCCTGAATGAGGGTTGGAAATTACGAGGATATAGAACAAGAGGCATGGTCAGGGGCAAGGCTGCAGCACAAATAAGAAAGCCAGAATGGTTCAGTATTACAGTACATACTGGCTCTGCATTCTACCCATTAGCTTAAACTTGCATGAAAGAAATAAGACTGAAATTAACACTAGATTAGTTTATTTATTCGATTATTGCTGGGAAAACAAAGTTCACGTTTATATAAAATTATACACACATACACAATTGCGAGTTCATACACGCAGTCTTCTAGGGAAGATAAATCAGTCTGGTAATTGTTCTTGTCGTTTGTGCTGCAGTTTTACTCCTCAACGTCTCATTTTAGGCAGGAATTAATAAAAATTGCATGTGCTTCAGGTGCTATGTGTCTCACCCCATTTGTTTCTCTGTTTCTCTGTTTCTCACTTCCCTAAAGGCCTTTCACTTTCCATGTCTTATTATCAGCTCATAATTCCTTTTTATTTTCCAAAACAACAGGTGTGTATGTACTTATTGTGCATATCAAGGACAATAATGAGCGCCAGACCACCCTAAATGTCCAGCACTTAGCCTGACTAATTTTATTTGCCTGAAAGGTATTGAGTTCTTTTAATAAAAATGGCTGTTAAGACATCATTAGTAAAGAAATCTGAAGTATGTATAAGAAAGCATGGGAATGTATCTAGATACTATACTGTAGGTTTTTGGGCCCCAAAATTTTTTTTGCTAAAACCACCTAGGTTTTGGATTCGGCTACTGTCACCTGGGTGGCTCTGGACCGGCTCTGGACCCTCGGGGCATGGCTCCACAGGACCTGGAGGTGTGCTGTTGTGTGTGGCACCAGAGTGTTGTCAGAATATCCTTTCCTTTATTTACTATATACTCCTGTATTACTAATTATTTACCAGCAAACTGGTGACAAGATCATGGGCATCCAAGCCTCACCCATGCCCTCAGGAGCCAAAGGCCAGCCCGTCTACCCGATCCCACATATACAAAAGCCAATGCGGCACAAACAACCTAAAAAAGTCAATGCTCCCATGATAGAAAGATACAGTCACCCAGTACACCACAACCTGCCTCACACAGGGCCCAGCAGGTAAAGAGCCCAAGGCCACTGACCTGTACTCCAAATTCCCCAGATCTCAGTCCGATCAAGCAGTCATGGGATGCACCAGACTAACATGTCTGATCCATGGAGGCACCACCCCATAACCCATAGCACCCAAAGTATCTGCTGCCAATGTTCAGGTGCCAGACACCACAGCACAACCTAAGAGGTCCCATGGTGTCATGTCCCGAGGGGCCAGAGCTGCACAAGGGGAAACCAAATCCTAGGTGGTTTTAACGTAAATGGTTTTAAAAGTTAAAAGTTGACTGGTAGATGTCGTTCATAAATGTAGTGAAAATAATGAAATATATACACAGTTTTAAGAATAGAAGTGGTATCAAAAAGCAATAAAATAACAGTGTAATGTAGCAATTAGAATGCATGACATGTCAGGCATTTCCCCCCATTTTAAACCCAATTCACTTGTCTAGATCGAATTTGAGACCAGGGTGAAATGTTAAGATAAATTATTTGAATGCTAGAACATTGGCTGTAAGAACTTTTGGTTGGTCATAAAAAGACTTCTTCAGGTCAAGTTTTAGTTTTCAAACTTACAGCAATATATATGGTAAAAAGTCAAAATTTCACAGTGTAAAGAGTTTTCTCATGGCCACTACACAAATATTTAAACATGCTGCTTGAGTTGAGGTTAAAATCCTTCCGGTCTTGCAGTGTAGAATTTCAAAACAGAGGGCTTAAACACACGTTTTCTGGCTTTTTCTTTTTCAAGTCCATGCCTGTTTTGTCTCAATTGCCTGTTGCTGAGATGATGGTTTGTAATGCTACATGTTTTTCAGGATATAAAGCAGTTACTTTGTGGTTTCATTCTACCAAAAACTTGGCCAAACAAAATGGAACTGAAACAAACATTCTCTGGCTTAACATTTCAAAACACATTTTCCCTCAGAGCAATGATCAAAAAAAAAAAAAAGTGTTTGGTTACAGTCCCTCACTATAGTGGTTTATAGTGTTTGCAGGTTCAGAAGTTTGGAACCAGGTAAAGAAACATTGACGTCAGTAAAGCCTATCCTCGCCCCCTGCGTTTTATAATCTCGGCTAAAAATAACGGGCTACATTAGTAATAGGTTTAAAACCTTGTCATATCAGCTTAGGTCTGCATGGGCTACATGTACGAGTTCCCCGTGATCCATTTCGGTGAGTGCGCGCTCCATGCATTATAGATGATGCAACCTAAAGCTCAGGTTTGTGAGAAGCGGCTGGCTTGTTTTCTCTCGGTTTTTTATTATTTTTTTTTATCTTCCCCGAGGCAGCCTCTCTTTATCTCACCGTATGCCTTTTTGTCGGTGCTCGTAGGTGCTTTTTCTTCTGCTGGCGCGAGCAGGCCAACATGCTGAATAATTTAACTCCTGTGCGTTTGAACAGGTACGAAAATAATCCTGGGCGAAAGGGGAGAGTGGATACCTCTATCTTTTCTGCCTCTCAGTGAGCAGACTCTCTCAGCACAGATCAGAGTGAACGTATGAAATATTAAAGGTTATTGGTGAGTGTGAGAGCAGGGAGAGCATTGGTCCTGCGAGAGCGCCGTGAACAGGTAGCGCTTAAGCAGACACGTCTGGATTATTTATACCAACATGTCTCTGTAAACACAGCGAGCATCGCTCAGGCAATGCAAGTTGTATCATCTTGTCTGTCTCTTTCCTGCTGGTCTTACACACATCCACGTTTTATACCCACCCTTTTAACATGCATTTCATTGTGCGGCTCTTCAGAAAGCAAGCATCGGACACAATGTTCAACACTGTAGTTTACACCAGTCTGATATTAAAACCTGTTATTATTTGTTAACGAAAAAGTACATTTAATTAATAAACAGAGCACAGGAAGGAAAAAGTTTCCTGGACTTGAACACAAGGGATTTAAACCTCATCCTGGGAACACTGGTAGGCAGGAGGAACCTAGACCACCTGGTGAAAATGTGAAGAACATTTAACAGTAACACAATCTTGGGATCGAACTAGGGACCCTAGTAAGGTTGCCTAGGATTTTTTTTCTTGTTTTATGTACTGTTATGGAGCAGTAACATGGGCAGCCTGGAAATAAATCATATATTACTCACTCATCGTCTATACTGCTTTATTCTGTATTCAGGGTTGCGGGGGCCTGGAGTCTATCCCAGGAGACTTAGGGCATGAGGCGGGGTACATACTGGACAGGGTGCCAATCCATCACACGGCACACACACACATACACACACTCATTCACACACTATGGGAAATTTGGGAACACCAGTTAACCTAACCTACATGTCTTTGGAATGTGGGGGGAAACAGGAGTACCCGGAGGAAACCCAACAAGCACGGGGAGAACATGCAAACTCCATGCACACAGAGAAGGGAATCAAACCTGGCTGGTAATCGAACCCGGACCCTGGAGGTGCAAGGCGACAGTGCTAACCACTACAGTACATCAGCGTGCTGTATACACATATTATTACACAACTACATATAACAAGTTAAAACATGCAGTTTGTGTATCTATTTTCAGCAATTGAAAAAAAAAACTGTTATTTTTCAATTCTGAAGATCATAGTAATAGTTAGTAAAGGTGACTATTAGATGACACCGTTTAATCAGTTTAGGCTTTTAGGTTGTTCATGTTTGTGAGGAGTGTTCAAGTCAACCCGTGACTTTTGATTGTGCAGAATAACAGCAAACAGTTATGAGAGTAAAAAAACTCCTTATATTTTTCTATATAATTCCCTGCTACACTAATACACTTATCCCAGTGTTTACAGAATTTCAGAATTTTTTCAGTACACAGGAGCCATGAGCGGACTCTCTGCTTCATTTCTGAAACACTGGCCTCACAGGTACTCCTTTAATAGACCAAACGTGTGGAAATGGCTTGGAGCGAGTTTAGGACTGTACAGGGAACGTGGCAATAACTCCCAGGGGGGTTCCTGTAATGTACAAGTGATGTTCATAAATTATTATGTGCACCGTTCGCACAAACAGATGCGACTCTTCTGCAAGTTGGTGACAAGTTAACCAGCACTTTTCAAGGATCAGATGATTCACTTGTTGTATGTTCATGGAACGACTGTAGTGGCCTCAGAGCCACCTTGGCTAGGTTTGTAATTCACGGATGTATGGCCTTCTTTAAAAGGTTTGCACAAATGTTGATGCAAAGAGTCATCACCGCTTGAATCTGTAAATGTCAATCAGTTTTATGCCTTCAGTCACTAATGTCATTACAAGTCGTGATTTGACTCGAACCTCATAGAGGAGAAAACCCTATTTTTTGTCCTTTTTCCAATTTTGTATTTGCCAGGGCTTAGATTTTCCCCTGATGTTACCTTATATAAGAAGATTCCCCTCCACTGCCTTGTTGCTCTGCTTTTCTCTCGTGGAGGTGTGGCTTTGACTAGATACTGAAATGGTGCATTTGGAAGAGGACATAAAAATAGTTTTGAGGTTTGAAAAATGCATTATCTGAGGGTTATTTCAGCTTTAGCATCAACACCCACACACACACACACACTTTGGGGGAGCTCTGAGACCTGTGTTAAATTGTTAATGAAATAATAAAATATGGGATGAGTACATTTAATTTGATTGTCCTAATGTTGTAAATTAAACAACAGCCAGCATATTTGTATGTCGATGCGTTCCTCTCCAAAGATCTGGTTTAGAACCTGACATGTACTAGAGTTTGATTTAAAAAAAAAAAAAAAAGAACACACAAAACTAAACTGGATGTTTCATATTATTGAAATGTAATGTGTATGTAAGAGAAAAATTAAAACAGTTAGTTTAATTTTTTTGTGAACTTGGGGCACTTATCAAGTAGAATACTTACACTGATGCATTCTATTATTTTTTTATTTACAATAAATAAAAGCAAACAAGATTTTTTTTTTCATTTGACACACATTGATTAAATGTTGCAACAGCTACAAAATGTTTCAACATTGCTATAAAAGCCAAAGAGTCCAAATGACCCAGGTCACCTAAATAGTGAGCAGTGTTTCTAGTCCAGTCCTCGGATATTGACTTAATTACGACAGATGAGCATGACCTCCACTCATCCACCCTAATGCTGTTAATCCAACAGTGTGAGCTGCTTCGAGCTTTATTGTTTGGTAATTAATAGCCTTGGGCTTAGCAAGAGCACTTAAACTAGCCACGAGCATTTTAGTTCGGGTCATGGCAGGCAAACCACTTCGCGAGTGAGATGATTTTATGATCCAGTAAAATAATTCAGGTTGTATGAGGTATACAACACAATGGGGGCGTGATGTTACAGGAAAACAATGAACAGTGGGTTAGTATGATGAAGCAGAGATTAACCTGAACAGAAGTGTCAAAAAACTGACACACTGATTCGCTAGACTCCTTCAACTCCACAGAAAAAAAAAAACATCATCACCATATCACCGTTTATGTATTTATCTTGTTTGATGAAAAGTTTTGTTAGATTATGCACACCAAAACAAATTCCTGCAAACTAGCCGTTACCCCAGCAACAACATATTACAGCAGGTTTATTAATATAGCTTAGATTTTTTTCCCCCCTACATACACACCTCCAGCATTTTATAGATTAAGCAGTCACAGTGGATGGTTTAATAAAAGGCAATCAAAGTTCTGGATGCATTTCCTACATGTGTGTATGACTATGTACTGTATTCAGCTGAAATCTGGCTGCCGTACAAAGCGCTCCATTATCTCTCATTGTAAGCTGGCAGCGACGACGGTTCGACTGGGGAGGCTTGAGTCGGGAATCAACCTGTCTGGGCTGCACGCCAGGCTGATGGCGAAGAGCTTGATTTCGTTTCAGTGGTGTAAATTACTCAGAGGATCTACAATGGTGATCGGACTTCTTTAAAAAACGCATCCGCAGATGATAAGGAGGGTGTTTGCTCATTAGACTACAAAAAATGTTTCTCAGAAAAAGAAAATGTTAGTTCTGTTGGCCAAAAGTTGACATCAGACAAGACTTGCATGTCAAATGAAGTAATGTTGTATTAGCTGAACGGTAATATGAAATTCTTGCAAATAAATTATTGTGAACTCACATAGACAAAAGCTTATTTAAATATAAATCTTATCTAAATATAGTTGCAAAACAACACTGATTGGGCCCAAGCACCTGTGCCATCGCCGTCCGGCCGCACCACACAACCTGTGTGCTTTTTGAGCATGTTTAAACCTTCAAAAAGCCCCGGATTCTGGAAAAAAAAAAAAGCATCACATTACGATGTCACGCAATGTGATGTCACTTAATATTATATAATTCTGGAAGTTTTTAGCAACTTTTCGCTATTAGGTTAAGGCATCTTAAGGCTGAACCATTTGAGATATCAAAAATCCCTCATCAATTTTGCACCCTCAGTGTCTTGAGATCATTTTGGACATTTTATATGAATCCCTCAGAAGGAGTATGTCAAATTCCAATAAGTGCATTTTGCAAACAACATAAAAGAATTGATTTTTAAAAAATCTAATAAATCAGAAATATAATGTAAATTAGTTTACATCACTTAGATTTTATTGCATCATAAAATGTAAAAGCCAATCGTGTTCCAGTATGCAAATGTGACTTATTGATTACACTTAAACTTGCACAGCTTAAAACAATAAGAGAAAAAAAAATCTAATTAGATTCATCTATATTTGTAACGTTTACAGTGGTGTAAAAAAAAAAAAAACTCTTTTATAATATCCTGCCATGGCATGACAATTAACTTATAACTTTAATCAATAAAAATAAATCAGTCTTATGTTATGGTTTATTGTGTTTTACTGGTTGTGTAAATGTCCTGCGTTAAACACTGAAAAAAGATCTCCAAGGTCTACAATGAACAGTAACCTATCTATAACCGTTCATGCAGTTGTGGTTTTAAATTTCAACACCGCTACACATGAACACTCACACACACACACAATCTCCGTTCATGTCTGGCACAGGTGTACGTTTACTCTTTTTCCTCTCCTTCAGCGCTAAACCTGTCGCAGCGTGACATGCCATGGTCAAGGTTACTCAACCTCCGTTTCCTGTTAACCATTCTTGCTGAATCACTAAACCTCTGGAGGGTCTCTCATTCAATCTCTCGCTCCCTCCCTCCCTCTTCCCCAAGCTTACAAACTACACTTTTTTTCCCCCTCCAGTGTAACACTGACACAAACTTGGCTTCCCTTTTGGTTGGTCTATAAGTTCTATTACTTTATTCCTCCCATCCCAGAGAGCATTATTATATCAGGGCTTTTTCTTTTTTTTTTTTCCCCTCTCAGCCGAGTCATAGATAAACTGACCCTACGTTAACTGTGACCATATTTCAAAAGGTGTGTCCTTTTCTGTCCAGTTATTTCAGGACTCATCAAGGCCATGGTATGTGCTCGGATGTGTGAACCCTTCCTAATGGTAAAAGCTTTAGGGCCTTCTTTTTGGCAACTGGGCTGGGGTTGAAATAGCTTCTCTTCTTTGCTGCATCTCTGCTTTTTATCAGAAAAAAAAAATGTTCAGAAAAAAAGCCAATCGTGACATTTATTTTCCACACTTAACACAAGACTGCGTCCATGTCCCAGATGTGCACTACGTTACAATAAAAGGGGTCTCTGAATCTATTACAGGTTTACGCCCTCTAAAGGGAGAGAGCCTCTACTGTTTTAGAGTTGTACAGTCATAAGTAGGGACAAACTCATGAGCCTTTAAGGAATTTGAATTCATGGAACTTCTAAAATTACTCTTTTGTACACCTATTGTACACTGTAAAAAAGTTATATCAAGTGAAATTATCTTAAACCTAGTCAGATTGATCTACAATTTTTAATATAAGATTACAAGAAACCAAATTTAAGATTTTTACACCTATTTCTAGATTTCTTTTTTTCTAATTTTTTAAATGTAAATTCCTTCTTCTGTTGGAAAGTACAGTAATACTGCTTCAAAAATGTGTACTTTAAAAAAAATGCTAGAAAATGCTAGAAATAGTTTTAATAATCTTATATTCTGTTTGTTGTAATCTTATATTAAGAAATTGTAGATAAATCTGACTGGATACAGTATATTCACACTTGGTATAAAATACAACTTTTTGCAGTGCAAGTTAAAATCCCAAATATAGTGACATTTAATCAACAATTTTTCTAAACAAGACTACAACAAACCAAATAACCTGATTTTAAAATATGTTTTACAAAATTGCAACATTTTTAAGCAGAAAAAATGAACTGAAACATGATTTCTTGTCCAGAAACCCAATCATAAACTGTACAGTATATATAAAAAAAAAAGGTCATTTTTAGAGGACGGATTCTTATTCATCGTCTGCCTTTTGTTGGCAGAGAATTTTGCTAGTTTTCGGAATGTATTTCTTGAAATCTCCAATCGAACAAGAAAATTTTGAATAAATTTACTTAAGTATATTTGGCATCAGGAAGAGCATCCAGCATAAAACCTGTGCTAAGCTTGTATGTATAGGCCCAATGGTCTGCTGTGGCGACCCCTTGCAGAGTGCAGCCGAAAGGCCACCACCACCACCACCTTGTTAGATTACTCATTACAGCAGCACTGATAGACCAGAGTCTTTAAAAAGTTAGCCAATCAATGTATAGGGCAGAACGGTTCCTTAGTGCTTTAGCACTGTCACCTCATACCACCAGGGCTGGGGGTTTAAATCTTACCTATGTCTGTGAAGTTTGCATGCTCTCTCTGTGCTTGGTAGGTTTTCCAGTTTCCTCCCACATTCCAAAGACATGGATTATAGGGTCATTCATGTTTCTACTGTATATTGCCTGCACTGTATAATTGGATGTATAAGTGGGTGTGTCTGTGCCCTGTTACAACCTGGTACCCATGTCCAAGCTGTACCCTGCCTTGTGCCTCGAGTTTCCTGGGATAGGCTAGAAGCCCCTGAAGCCCTACATAGATTAAGTGGTGTAGATGAATGAATCAATAACTATTCAATTATATAGCATTTATTATTTTTTGCACAAATGGCCTCCTTGTTCCTTGCTACAACAGGGAGTGTGTTACAAAAAGGTACTTCACTGTTTGAAAGATTGAAAAGATGTGATACATGATCCAGACCGAATAGTAATTTGTTAAGTGCGTTTCTTCCTGCAGCCAAGTTGTGAGCTGGTGAGGTGGCACAAAACATCTAAATAGACACATATTTTGTCCTATAAATAGCGGAATGGATTATAACGAAACATGCTGGCGGAAAAGCATCTTGGGACAGTCTTGCTCTCGTTTTACTGTACAGGGATGCATTACCTTTGGAAATCATATGTATCTGAGGTATTTACACTATTAGCCCGTTGTCCAGACCTTTCTCACAGTTGTAATGCACATACACATGTCTTTCTCTTGCTCTCTCTCCTGCAGCACATTGACTTTTACTAGTCTCTTCTCTGTGGGACTCAGTAGTGGCTCCACTGGCCTCTGAATTAAAAGGTCTGAATTGATCTGCACCTGTAGAGAACGGGCCGATAATTGCGCCTGTGAACGATCTTCCCTACTTTTTTCTAGCGGGCTTCCTTGTCAGACCGTCTCCTGTCTGACTGGGTCCAAAAAGGTGTCCCACAGAAGCTTGATGGAGTCCATGCTGAGAGCGAGGAACACAGGAGAGCAGTCACTCTGCGTGAAGGCAGACCTGATGCTCATCAGCAGCCAGAAAACTACACACTCTCCAGTGAGGCACTAAGATATCCAGACGCACATTTGTGACCGAAATGCAAAGATTTTCACATTGTTTTAGAAAAAAAAAACTGGGTAGTTGTATCTGAAAAACATAAAACAATAAGAAAACACAAACCTTAAAACAAAGGAGCAAAACATCACACCCAAGTTTTAAACTTTAAAAACACACTAAAACTGAAAAATTAAAAGCAAAACAGCAGTGTAAAAGACAAACGCAAATCCATGAAAATGCAAAATTACAGGAAAATAACAAGAGCAAATATAAAAGCCAAACAGCAAAAACACAACATTAAATCTAAAAGCACCGCATCAAACCTAAACACATCATAAAAACTACTACACACTATCAAAGGTAAAAATTTTGTTTTACAAAATAAAAAATAAAAACATGACAGAAAAAGTAAAAAAAAGTAAAAAAAAAAAAAACAACAGCAAAAGTTAAAACACCAAATACAGAAATAACATCAATTCTATTTAATTCTACTACTCACCATCAAACACAAAATTAAAACTAAAAACACATATACTTTTTTATTTGGATGTTTTTTATTAAACACATAAAACAAATATAATTTACACCGTCAAAAGTAAAAACACAACAGCAAAACTAATACCATTAAAACCATTAAAAGTTAAAACACAAAATATAACAACATCAAATCTACTACTCATCATCAAAACTTAAAACACAAAATTAAAACTAAAAACACAACAGCAAATCTGATACACACCATCAAAATTCAAAATATAACATCAAATCTACAACTCATCATCAAAACTCAAAACAGAAAAACAAAATTTAAACACAACAGCAAATCTAATACAAGACATCAAAAGTCAAAACGTAAAAAATACAACATCAAATATACTACACAACATCAAAAGTTTAAACATAAAATTTAAACAAATAAACAAACAAAAAAACACAACAGCAAATCTAATACACACCAAAAAAAAAAAAACACAATTTAAACTAAAAACACAACTTTAGAAAATAAAATTTTTGCCAGATCTAGAAGCAATACATTTGTTCGTATGTCTTGATGATTATGCTTTGGGTTGTGCTTTCTGGTTTGCTTTTATATTTTTGTTTGTTTTTTGTTTTGTATTTATAAGCCATTGTACATTGAATAGCATGGCGAACTTCAATCATTTTAGCCTTTCGAAAACTGATTTTCCTAAGAGTCATCTTGGAATCAAAGCTACATGAGTTAAGGGTATATCTGTAAATTGTTAGCATCTGAAAAGTGACATTGTAAAGTGCTGAAAAATGAGGTTTTGAATGTTAACGACTGCATGAACTTCTTCACACGTTGTTTCCAATTGCATTAGTTTATTAAGCCATCAGAGAGACACACTAAACCCTCACACATAAATCCACCATCGTTTGCCCTGTGAAATCCCACAGAGGCCAAACCGGTGCCAAAAAAAAAAAAAAAAAAACACATGCAAAGAGGCATTTCCACCTAGCGTCTGCTCTAGCCGAGCTCCTGGCACAGCGGGCCCCTGTACCTCTGGTGCCATTCATCTCTAATCATCATTTGATGACAGAAATCTGTGCGCTTCGCTTCAGCAGGAGCGGCAGCGCTGTTTCTTAGCAACGCTCTGGCGATATTCAAACAATTTCATTAAAGTGTGACACCTCTTAGCAGGTGGGTGCGTGCTGGGGGAGATAAACACAGAGCGCCAGATCCGCCAGCGCTATTTGCTAACATCACAATTGATAACATCAATTCGAGGATTGTGTTTACAAGGCCCCTGAAATTAACCGTGTGTGTAAGAGTCAGCTCAAAGAGTAAAAAAAGAAAAAGAAAAAAAAAAAGGAGAAAGAAAAAACCCATCAGTACTTGCACCTTGAATGCAAGTTGAAAAAAAAAGCCTCTCAGGTAAACAGCTGGAAATGGGGGGAAATGCTCTATTCAGGTTTAAATACCTGCAAATTTTAGGGTTGAAATGGTTCTTAGGAAATTGGATGATTTCTAGTTTCTTTGCTTAGCTAAGCACATACAGAGTAAACACAAATATAAAGATCTCAATATGCTTTTCTGATCCAGGTGTTTTTTTGTTTTTTCAGACGAGATGATCAACGATTTCGCTGGTGGAAAATAATTAACGGCGCACGACGAGTGGAAAACGCATGACTCGGAGCTCAGGTGCAGAACCTGTACGAGCTGGTGACTGATCAATCCGGATGTTTCCACCTGAAGCATCTAATATGTAACTGAATACCTAGAAAGAGCACACGTTTCAAAGGAGTGTCTAGGTAAAGTGTGACAGAAAATCAGGTATGTCAACCCCAAGACATACGCAGCTCTCTCTCATATACAAAGCTATAGTTGTCCGACCAGGCCTTCATATCCTGAATCATGTCTTAATAAAGCCAACATGTTCAAAATATGTTATACAGCATCGACATATTATATGCGTTGAGGCACAGGTACTGCAGATCGACAAGCCAAGTTAGACAGGTAGGGTGTACTTATTTACTGCTGATCACCCAGGTGTGTAATTACTGACAAAATCAGGACACTCTCTCAGGTCAGAGTCTCAAATTCATTCACCTGGACAGGTTTGAGTCACCAGTTTATCAGATGCCACGTTTTTCTGTTACGGTGTCAAAAGTATTGGTACCCTCCAATTCTAAAGTATATAACCACCACTGGTATAGACCTTTAGACCCTTAAGAACAGTGCATTCGCATGCACGGATAAGTTTATAGCTTGAATAAGCCCTTTATAATTGAACTGCTGTCCATGTCCCATATATAATCGATTTATTGATCGAAGTATGTCCGACTCCAGTACGTTAGATGGCGAAATTCCCCCATTCAGCTTGTTAGTATTGTATATTCAGGTGAGCAAATCGACAAATTAGCAGCAAACTGGTAGAATGGAGCGGTGAAAGTATGGACAACTTTACAATGCTGTACATTTCATACATGCTTTACGTTTTATGCTTTTTTTTTTTTTTTTACATTTTACGACTACAAATGAGATGCCTAATCAGTTGTGTGTATACAGATGACCCCACTGTATTGTTAGCAGCTTCTTCCGCCATTACTCATTTTGTTCAACTTCAACATCAAAGCCCGGGGCAGAAACTGCAGAGCATGCGCAAAGCACCTAGGCCAATTCCTGTGCCCAGTCTGAATTACACATGCATTAGAAGCGCGACTTCAAACTGCATTATCTTTGTGTGCTATAGTCTGACTATGAGAAGTAAATTTTTGTACAATTTAGGTTAAATGTTTACATTTATTTTAAAAGTCAGGTTCGAATTAACACAATGTTATGTTGTTGTTGGTCTTTCGGCTACTCCCGGCAAGGGGTCGTCACAGCGGACCATCCGGTCCGCTCATACAAGCTTGGCACAGGTTTTACACCGGATGTCCTTCCTGACGCAACCCTCCCATTTTACCCAGGCTTGGGACCTGCACTGCATCCAGTGGCTGGGGTTTGGGCACTGGCTGGGAATCGAACGCGGGCCTTTCAATTGGCAGGAAGAACACCTACCACTGAGCCACCAGTGCAACAAAATGTTATGTAAATTTACTAAATATATAATATAATAGTGTTTATGGTGCAGGTACAAGTTTCTGGACTGTATGTGTGAGGGCTGGAGGTAGTCACTAAAAAAAATAGATCACTAATTTTACACTACATTTACAGAAAATTTTGAAGATTAGCAGTACTTTTACTTGGTGTACAATTAATGGCTACATCTCATCTTTAATTGTTATTTTTCTCTACATTACTATCAGTTTCTGAACACAGGACCCACTTGGCTGGTACTGTACTGTGGCATGTTGGTTTGTCATTAATGATGATCCAACACTAATAATATATCTGATCGGTGGTTTACCATTGACACGTCTGCCAAACTGTTCACAGCATAGCATAACAGATGGGCGACAAAATGTCCGATTACGGTTAATGTACCTGATAAACTGCCAACTCAATGTATTACTTAACAATCATTTTTTTTCTTAACCCATGTGTCATAATACGATTAGTCTTTCATTGATTAAAGATGTCTCTATTTTAAGTGTAGCCGGTCGCATAAAAGTGTGAACGCACAGCACGAGAAGCATGTTTTAAGTAGGAGTGAGCTTACTTTGAATGTACAATAGCCTCTCAGAGATAAAAAAGCAGATACAGTCAGAGTTGTGAAGTGTGTGTATGTGTGTGTTGGATGTAATTGGCAGGCCTTGGTGTGGTAAACAGGTGGCTCATTGGAAAGCAGTCTCCGCTTGAGAAAAAAAACGAGTGTCGCGCAGAAGCCGCCCGTCCTGTGCGTTTGCTTTACATGTGTGTGTTTGTGTGTTTTCTAACTAACAACAACAACAACAACCACCACCGCTGTTCCTCCTGTTCGCGTGCAGACTAGAATAGAACACGTCCTATGCTCCAGTGGGGCGAAGCCACAGACACATGCACTGCTCTGAGCGGCACAGATTGCAAGGACAGGCTTCTCCACCTTGAACGAAAAAAAAAACAGTTGCTCCTGCCAACGAGGAAAGGAGAATTTTGCCATGCGTGCACACACACAGAAAAGAAAAATGGAGGCAACTCATTTTCTGGGTTGCTGCAAGCTTGGATGCTTAGAGGGCGGGAGCAGATGTCAACCTGTTGGAGACACTTGGCTGGGCAAAAGGAGTTTGGCTTCAGAAGTTTGTTTCAAAAAAGGAGCAGCAAGTCACGAGGCCAGATTCAGAGTCGGGTTATGAGTGAGTAGTACGGAGTTGTGCTCAGACCTCGAACATAATTACAGACTTAAGTGCTATTCTGAGAGTTCCACAAGTGGGGCAGAAACAGAGCGTGTCTCTGTTACGCTGGATTCTGACCTTACATTTACGGCATTTGGCAGACGCCCTCATCCAGAGGTCCTAAGTTTTTTTACTTCATTATACATCTAAGCAGTTAAGGGTTAACAGTGGCAACATGGTGGTGGTTGGGTTTGAACCTCAGGATCAGTAGTACAACGCCTTAACCATTAAGCCACCCGACCCCAAAAAATCTATTCATTTACATTACATCATTTGACAGATGCCCTTATCCAGAGCGACTTACTTTATATATATCTTCCCAATTTAGTCGTATCCAATTCCTCCCTATCACTAGGGGGCTCCAAATTAAGGCTACTATGACCACTAACCTATATTAGCCTATATAACCTATATAACCTATCGCATCTTTTCGAACTGCTCATTCACACATCATTGGGGGCAATGTAACACACTCAGAGAACAGCGCTATCCGCTCCTTCCGCTTGCGTGAGCTCACAGATGCCTCTGACTGGCCGTAGCACTGTAATTAATGTAAGAGCATTAAGTGCCCCCCATCCCACCCCGCTGAGAGAGCCTGGCCAAATTGCTTTCTCTGGGCCCTTGGCTGCAAAAAGCTACAGCATCCCCCAGGGATCGAACCAGTGATCTCTGGATGATAGGGTGAGCACTTTACCACTGCGCCACTCGTGAGGGGTATGGGCTTTGTTTAAGGGTAACTTGGTGGTGCTGGGGTTTTAACCTATAAAGTAGTCCAATGCCTTGACCACTAAGCTACCTAAATGCCCCTTGACCTTAAATCCAGCATCACTCTGTAATAGTCTAACGGAACCACAATAAGTCATTTTTAACTTTAAATTGATTAAGGGCAGCACGGTGGCTTAGTGATGAGCACTGTCACCTAGCACCTGCAGAGTCGGGGTTCAATTTATGTGTTGGATCTGTGTGCGTAGAGTTTGCATGTTCTCTCTGTGCTTGGTGGGGCTTCCTCCCACAGCCCAAAGACATGAATATTAGGCTAATTGGCGTTCCCAAATTGTAGTAAGTGAATGAATGTGTAAGTGTGTGTGCCCTGCTACCGATTGGCACCCCATCCATAGTGTACCCTGCCATGTGACCAAAGTCTCCTGGGGTAGGCTCCAGGCGCCCAGGATAGGCGATATAGAAAATGAATGAATGAATGAATGAATGATTAAAAAGAAACAGTGTCAAATCATTTAAACTAAAGTTTCCCCCCCAAAGAGAATATCAGAGAAGACAGCATTTTAGCCTAAGATATGATTTATCAGAAGGACTGATAATGATCCTTAAGTGCTTGGTTAGCTTAACTTTCCAACATGTTTTCCTTACAGGACAGCAAAATGAAGGACAGTGATGGCTTGAGTGGTTCTAGCTCTAGATTGTTGTTTGGAGGTTGAGGGATTCAAACCCTGGGTTCCCATTGATGGTCTCTTGGGCATGGCTCTTGGCTCTATGCCCATACAAAATCACTCTGACAGAAGAATAAACGGGTCTTGGGAATAAATTGGGTCTTGGCCTAGCAACCCAGCCCTGTTAAAAAAAATCATTACTATAGAAACAACAGAACAACAACAAAAATCTGATGATACAGAAAAATAAACACATTTTTTATAAAGACTTGTAGGTAAATTAAACCAAATTTGCAGCAGTGAGTAATGTGATAATTACAACTACAACTTTTCATGTAGCAACACCTTTCTTTGCATTAAAAAAAAACAACTAATCTGCTCCTTTAGAGAGCATTTTCCATCCCTGAGATTCCAA
This sequence comes from Heterobranchus longifilis, assembly GCA_028570985.1. NCBI lineage: Eukaryota > Metazoa > Chordata > Actinopteri > Siluriformes > Clariidae > Heterobranchus > Heterobranchus longifilis. The sequence continues at coordinate 5,001,026 of JAOVVB010000011.1, read as the reverse complement.
GCTCACAGAAAAAATCTTGCAAGACAAGATCTTGACAATCAGACAAGATAGACACTGTTGAAAAATCACGTACTCGACACCTCTGCCAACCGTGGGAGGTGCAAACTATGCGCAGGTGATTTGGATATCCTGAACGTGAGCCCAGAAAATCAGCTCCTTTCAAGCACGTGTGTAACCCAACTCTGAATACACCTAACTTTCATTGCGTAAATATTGACATAGCTTTCGACTCTGAATAAAAAATACTCGCTTCACTGCCAACTCTGTTGTAAAAATACACACTCGCTGTAGTAATGTTTTTTTTAGAAGACCCCGGGTGACCCCTGGGTCAAAACTAAATTTAATTCATCTGTTCGATAAGACGTTTATTGCTCCAAAAAGCACAACTGCCTTGCTATTTTCCTGCCAGCTGATAGGACTGACTCGGCAAGAAAGCCTGGTTAAATTGCAATCTGCATAAAGACATTTCCATAAGATTCATGTCAAGCCTATCACGCGGGTATTCAGTAGATCAAGGGGTACCAGGGCAATATCGGAACGTGTCCGTTCAATCGAAGTTTGTATATGGAAGAGATCTTATCAAAGAGTGCTTAGGCATGGAGTCGAAGCTGCTGAACAGTGCTGAATCGGAAAGTGGTATAACTCTTCTCTTGTGTGGGAAAGAGAAATAGATAAAGACGGCATAGATAGGGAGAGAGAAAGAGAGATCACAAGGGAGTTACGTTATATTTTTTTCCCTTTCTCCACCTTCCTTCTTCTGAAAAACGAGTGATACATGTAAGAGAGAGAGAGTGAAAGAGAGATGGAAAAGGAGATAAAGACAGGGGGAACAGAAGAGACAGAATTAAATAGTCATCACTGTCATACGTATTGATTGACTGCATAAGAGGAAAGAATAAACGGTTTAAACGGTGTCCTGAGGGGCGAGGCGAGGAGCGTCCGCAATTTCATACCATAAATGAAATATCTCCGAACAGGCGTGCCGGGGCATTTTAGCAGCCATTTCTGCTATTGCATTACATTAATCAAGGCACTTCCTGTCCACTCATCTGAAGCCAGTATGGTGCATTCAGGAGGAGAGAGAGAGAGAGAGAGGGAGAGAGAGAGAGAAAGAGACCTTGTCTCAGAGACGAGGCCTGATTTATGACTACCTCTCTCCCAGGCTCGCTCTCCTCCAGCTGACTCACCCAAACAAATAATTGAATTGGTTCAAGTACATAAAGCATCCCAATGGCTTCTGTAACGGTGGCTAACTGGTTTAACTAAGACAAGAGCATGCACATTTGAGAGGTGATAAAATTCCTCCTGCAATTCGCTCTTTCTCTCACTCACTCGCTACCAACCACAAGGCTGTCTGCACTTCTTGCATGTTGCAAAAGCGCTGTTCTTTCATCATAGCTCTGGGGAAAAGAGAAAAACGAACGCACTTGGTTGAGGAACGGCAAAAAAAATATGACGTCCGAAGCCTCAACCCACATTAAGGTCGCTAATGGATAAAGCCAGAAAAATGTTCCTTGGTCACACACTTATAAATTATTAAAGGTGTCTGACCTGTAAATTACATCCCATAACGTTCCCATATTTCGGATATATAGGGTGTATTGTATTAGATCATCCATCAGTCAAATAATCATACAGGATATACTTCCTCACACTATCGCATTCTGAAAGTAATATAGAGGCGGAAGGGGAAAAAAAATGTCTGAAATAACCTTTCAGTGTGAAAGTTCATCTGTCTTGTGAATTTCTGATGGCTAGGCTGTCTTTTTTCATTTTGGATTCCTTCTTGTTTTGCTTCACATTCTTTCTTTCACAGACGGACTATACACCACACCAGAAGTTGTACCAAGCTTTAGGAGTAATAATAAAAAAATGAAAAAAAAAAAAACAGACCCCAAATCTCTGGCAGTCATTATATAAAATAGGGTGCGCAGACCTCAATAAACATCAGCTGTGTAAATTACAGAGTTGGTTTTCTGCAGTACTTTCTGGCACTCCCCTGCTTTGATGAAAACTTCAGGGTTAAAAAACTGCAAGATAACAAGAGACTTAAGAAAGGGTAGGCAGAAGGAGAAAGAGATACAGAGAAAGAGAGAGAGAGAGAGAGACTTGTTTTGACACTGAAATTAATTTACAAGTTTCTTTTCCTGGGAAAAAAAAAAGAAACAGAAGAAGAAGCTGACGAAAGGGAAGAGGGAATGAAAAGGAGCGAGATGAGAGAAGCGTTTGATATGTATCAGACGTCTGCAGTCTCTCAGGACTGTAGCTGGGACAATTACAGTACACCAGGTTGGACTCTGCCTCTGTTTCTGTAGGCAAGTGGCCAAAGTCTATCTCCAGTCAAAATATCCATGCGAGCTAACAAGCTTGTTCCACAGTGCTCGCAGCCTAGAAGAAAGACATCCAAAGCCTTGAGACACAAACGAATGCAGGCAGGGAGGGAGGGAGGAAAAAAAAAAAAAAGAAAAGAAAAAAAGCAGCTGAGGCCCCAAAACAAGGCCGGCGGAGTTCGGCGAAAGAAGCGATGTGAAAGACGTGGCTTGATCAAGGTGTGATGGAGAACAGAGTAGAAGAAATGACCCAAAGGCACGAAGGTTCTCTTATTCTCTTTCTGTCCCTTTGTCCCTCATTAATGACCTGCTTCGAGTTGTTTAGCACCTTTTTTTCTCTTCAAGGCCTCAGTCATATCGGCATGCCGTCCCTCACTGCATTCACTTGTTTTTTTTTCTTCCCCAATCGCTGTTGTCTTCCACTGCCGGTGACCGGCACAATAGCCATCTAAACTCATTAAGTAAATTCTAAAAGCGCCATTAATGGAAGCCTTTTACTTCAGCTCCCCCGAAACCTCATGCTTAATTAGGTGAGCTCTTTTGACGCGGTGCAAAAACAAAAAAAGGGTGCTGCGACGTTCAAATGGCCTAGGTCCCACGGAGGGCCTCACGTCTCCGCAACAGCTAATGACTGAGTCTTTTTTCTTTTTTTTTTTTTTGTGGAAGGCAGTGGAAGAGGAACGGGGGGGGCCAGCGTTAGAGTTTAAACCCCACGTAAAAAGCCGCCACTCTGGTGGAGCAACGTTGCTGTGCTCATCCTCAACTAGCGACTTTCCACTTTCACTAAACAATTATAGGCGGACAGACAGTACAGCGTCAAAATGCTTTGTAAACCACTGCGCTTTTTCATCGTTATACATGACACAAATAGGCTTCTACCTTTATAATAACATTCCTACATGTTTGGAAGGTATCTTTACACCAGTACTAATGCTGTTAACGTGTGATAAATTTGCACTGATTCTGATTTCAGTACACTGTTATATAGTTACCCTATTCTAAACTTCCTAAATTACAATAAACTACCCCTGCATTAGCACTTTTCTTGTAACCTACACTAAACACGAGTACCTGTGAGGCCTACTAATTAGCAGCTTCATGTCTTTGCTTCTTGTTTTTACGGAGAAAAAAAGAAAGAAAAAGACACCACAGCTTTTATGTTAGTAAAGAGACACCCATTGTTTTATGATCAAATGTATCCACCAAAATTTATTGTGGTTATCACGACGAAATATTTGTGCCCTACAAGTCCATTATTCAGTTCTTATAATATAAACTCACATTGCTGTAACTGTCCCAAGCATTGCGAGCATTCATTTTAGCCCGTTTTCAAATACACCAGAGCTCATGCTGGATTTTTTTCAAAATCCACAGTGACACTGATCTGGATCTGAGGCTGAAAGTGTCAAACACACAAACACACACATACCGAGACCTTAGACCAGTCAAACTTATAGCCCCACATTGAGAGCTGACCCGAGAGAGCTCTTAAAACCAACTCTGTGTCTGTACAGTATGTGTGTGTGTGCACGCATACCGAGCTGGACTCACACAAAACGGAATAATCCTGTGAGATCACTGCCACAAAACCAAGACTGTAATCCCTCAAAACACACACACACACACACACACACATACACACGCCTGCTGGGTATAAACAGGTGCCAGGTGGCCCCTGTGGTCTAGATTTCCGCTCTTTCTCTCTCAGGTTAGTGGGGGTGAGCTGTTGTTGTAAGCTGCTATGCTACATTCAGGCATATCTAATACCTCGAAGTCCTTGTGTGTTTCTGTATGTGTGTGTGTTTCTCTCTTTGCCTCAGAGACCTAGCTCTGGGTAATTACCAACAGGCGGGGAGCTTGATCTCCACTGTGCAGCTTTCAAATGCACATCAGGAAAATTTGGCCCCACACACACATACAGTACACACACACACACACACTTACACACATACTGTATACTGGTATTCATGCTGTGTGGGTTATAAACAATGTGGTGCTTATAACATATGTTCATTTAATTGTGATAATTTCAAATTCATTTGCATTTAAAAATTCCATTGTTGTTCGGGTTTTTTTCTACGTCTACATTTCATACTCGCTTTCTGATTTACAAGCCATAATAATAATAATAATAATAATAATAATAATAATAATAATATCATTTCAGCATTTCCTCTTAGGCTATTTTTAGGCCTCAGCTCAAATGCTGTACACTTAGAATTGATTTTGGATCTGTTTGTGTTCACTATCGTTAATCGAACATTGGATTTTCTTTGCCAATTGATTGAAAAAATTAAGTAAAATCTGTTGCTTTTTTTTATGCAGTCATGGAATGAACCAGGGATTAATGGACCAGCAATTGGTGGATTGAGGATAAGTGGGCCAAAAGTAATATGGACCTGTAATTGGTTGAATAATGATCACTGGACCATTGATCTGACAGCCAATATACCAGGGATCTGTGGAACAGAGATTGATGGATCATGGACTGGTGGTCCAGGGATCAGTGGACCATAAACTGTCAGATCCAGTATGCAATGAACCAAGAATTGGTGTACCAGGGATTGGCAGACTAAGGATAAGTAGATGAGGAATAATGTGGACCTGGGATCAGCTGAATAATGATTAGTAGACCAGAGATCAGTGGACAAAAGTTTGGTGAAGCAGAGGTCAGTGGATCAGGATTTGGCAGACAATGGATAAGTGTGGCAGGAATAACATGGACTTGGGATTAATTAAGTAATGATAATTAGACGAAAGAGAGTGCAGTCAGAGTGGAATGGGTGGAGAAGAGTAGCAGAAGTGATCTTTGACAGAGAGGTTTCAGCAAGAATGAAATGGAAAGTTTACAGGATGGTAGTGAGACCAGCAATTTTTGTACGGTTTGGAGATGTTGCCGCTGACAAAAAGACAAAGTATTTGCTCGCCTGCCTTCACATGCATATGAATTTGAGTAACATCTTATTCTTAATCCATAGGGTTTAATTTGATGTTGGCGTACCTTATCGCAGCTATAACAACTACAACTCTTCTGGGAAGGCTTGAGATGAGGGTATAGGAAGGAGAATGTTAGAGCTGCTAGGCAGGAGGAAAGGAGAAAGGGCCAAGAGAAAGTTTATGGATGTGGTGAGAAAGGACATGCAAGAGGTTGGAATGACAAAGGAAGAAGTGGTAGACACAGTTAGATGGAGACAAATGGTCTGTTGTGGCGACGCCTAATGGGAGCAGCCAAAAGAACAAGACAACCAAAGATCAATGGGAAAGAGCGTGGTGAAGCAGAGATCACTGGAACATAGATATATACCATTGATCTGGGAACCAGAATCCACCAGATTTTTGTGGAAAAGGGAATGGAGGACCAGGAATCGGTGGACTGTAAATCAGCAGATCCAGAACCCAGTGGATTAGAGATTGATGGGGCAGAGATTTGTGAACCAAAAGTTGGTCTACGAAACTATGGACTAAGGATTTTTGTTCAACACACTGGCTGATCAAAGATCACAGATCAAAGGAGCAAGGTTTGGTGGTACAGGAAATAGGAAACCTAGAAATCTTTGGAGCCAGAATCAGTGGACTAGGGTTACTGGGCCAAGGAGTCCGCTTTCTGGTCAGTTTTCTGAATCAATTTTGAAAATGGTAACCACAGGTGACTAGACTTTCCAAACTGTTGGAAAAGATGACCACACATCCACCTAAATGGTGCATGTGTGATAACTATCCATTTTAGACTTCTTTTAAATAGCCAGTCTATCTGGGTATCCTCGGATCACCTCTAAGTTCAAATGACCCAGTGTTACACAAATAGCAGTGGGTCCAACCTTACTGCTTCTGTTGGCTCTGATTTAAGACTGTGTATGCTACGATAGTGCTCGAGCTACTGAGCCATCATAACCTGTCTCTTCTTATTCATTTTAACCTACAGGCCAACCACTCACCACTCTCTATCCTAGTGCGTCTGTGTGTCAGGATGTACATGTGTGTGTGTTTGTGTGTGTTCGTGTGGCAGCCCTACTACCATTTATTACCCCACTCCACTCCTGAAACTCTGTTTGCAATTTAAGGCCACAAATTAGAAGCGTAAGTCATCTGTTTTCTATAATCCTCTGTCAGAGAGTGCACACTTGGGCCTGCTCAGGAGCAAAGAACAAGAGAGAGAGAGAGAAAGAGAGAGAGAGAGAGAGAGAGAGAAAGAGAGAGAGACTTAGAAGAGCATTGGATTGATATGTGTTTCGGTGAACTGGGTTGCTCTTGCATTAATGGAGTGAACCATCTGGGACAGGTCCTAGCAGGTCCAACATTGTGTCCGCTGTAACAACTTTAGTATGTAAGATGGTTTTAACTTAATATAGATCATGTTTAGTGACTTGTAGTTGTAAAAAAAAAAGATTATTTGATTAAAAATAAAATATTCATAGTTGATCTTCTAAAAGGAATGGTTTTGCCAAACATAGAACTGGCTGATTGGAGAGACAGACAAATGGGTGGATTGACGAATGAATTTTGGATGCTGGTTAGATGGACTTCTGAACCAGAGTCTGAATCAGATTAGACAAAACATACATATATTATTCATTAATTTATTTGTTTGTTTTTTTTTTATTGAAAAACGTTTTCATTTTTGATTCATACGCATTCCGTACAAACTTAAATAATTCTTTTGATTGTGTAAAGCTGCCTAGCGACAATATCAATTGTTAAAAGCGCTATACAAATAAAATTGAATTGAATTGAATTGAATAGTACTTGCCTCCAGTCTCTGTGCATGGAGTTTGTTTGCCCTGTACTTTGTGGGTTTTCTCTAGTACCATTGTGGGTTTTCTATTAGTCCTAAAAAATGATGTAGGCTACCTGGTGTTTCCAAAATTTGTAACTGAGTATGTGCGTGTGAGTCCCTGTGCCCTGCAATGGGTTGGCACTCCATCCAGGGTGTACCCCACCTTGTGCTCTAGGTTCCTTGGGATAGCCTCCAGGGCCCCTGCAACCCTACACAAGATAACCATTATAAAAAAAAAAATAGATAGATGCACAATAATGGACAGTGTCACAAATCAACTTTATTTGGAAAAAAAAGCTTGAAAAAAAAGCTCTGGGCACCTGCTTTAGTTTTCATTATACAAGGTATCGATAAATAGCCTGCACATTTTTATTGAAGTAGGCATTGCAGATCATAAAATACTAACAGTTCACTCAGATACTGTGGTGTGAGACCATTTGGTGGTTTATAGGTCAATAGTAGTATTTTGCAATCAGTGCAGAATTCCACCGGGAGCCAGTGCAGTGTGGATCAAATAGGGGTGATGTTGTCAGATTTTCTGGTTCTGGTAAGAACTCTGGCTGCTGCATTCTGGACTAACTGAAGCTTGTTTATGCACCTTGTAGAACATCCAGACAGTAAGGGCGTTACATTAATCCAACTTAGAAGTTACAAAAGCGTGAACTAATTTCTCTGTATCATTTAGTGACATTTTATTTCTTATATTTGCAATAATTCACGCTGGTACACTGATTTACACTTCGTCCGATCATTTAGGTAGCACCGGTAAGGTATCAGGGCCAAAGAGAAAGACAAAGTTAAAGAAAGAAAGAAAAAGAAAAGAAAAAAAGAAAGATAGGCAGACAAGCGTGCTCAAGAGAGGGAGAGAGGCAAAGACCTACCCTCTGTCTGCCTAAAATGCCGGCGTGAGAGAGAGAGAGAAAGAGAGAGAGCAACACACCTCAATTCAGCATGCATTCTTAGTTAAGTGCAAAGCACAAATTAAGAAACACACTCTCTCCTATAAATCCTCAGTAAGGGCATAGGATATAAGTTTTATTTTTAGTTTCCAGAGCCCCTTCCGTTCACGCGGAGATGGCGGAGCCCTGTTTGTTTTCGGTTTTCTTTTGATTATTAAATAAGTTCCCTAATTAATAATCCCACGCTATCTCCAAACAGGAAGGTCTTCCCGTGCATGTCACAAGCACTCTCACAACTCCTATTTCACTGACCCCCTCTAAAGGCCTGCGTCAGGGCTCTTATAATCATGTAAACATCTCGTGGTGCGGCTCTCCATAACACACCACGTAGCACCATGCTGATATTTCTCACAACAGCACTCCCTCTCGTGTGATATTGCCAACCGTGATGTAAAATACGACTAATTCTGCCAACGTGTGATGGCATTCTGATTGTGTAAATCATGGATGACAAGAGGAGGATGCAATTCCAAGTGAGACAGCAAATAAGTGTTATGAGTGTGTTAGTGTGCGTGTTTGGAATTGCAGTTTTCCGAGACCATGTTTGTAGGTTTAGAGCTGATACTGGCATGAACCCCACACCATATTCCTTCCTCTACACTGGGTCTTTTAACTGTAATTTAAAATAAAGTGCAAAGGTTGGCATGGGATTTACAAAATGTCAGAAAATACTGTTACCCAATTTCCTTGTTTGCTTAAAACACTGTGACAGTCATATCTTTTCTTAACACAGGTCTTCGTTCACACGTATGCATTTCGACATATTGTTTCCAAATTACAAGTAAGGTCTCATTACAGGATGTTTTCACTATCACACTGTTTATTAGCTCATAAAACTAGATTAGAGATATGAATATATGTAAATTTTTTCCTTGTACAGTGTATGTCATTGAGGAATGTCTCATAACCTTACTGTACATTTAAAAATGGCACTTAATCACAACCGTTTACCTTTTAAACAACACATGTTTATTAACAGTATTTTCTCAGTGATTGGCAAAAACTCCAGTCTTTCAGCTTCCTTTTTTTTTATCATTTCCTACAATCACACTCACTCACTCTCACTCATCTTCTATACGGCTTTATCCCGTATTCAGGGTCGCAGGAACCTGGAGCCTATCCCAGGGGGCTTAGGGCACAAGGCGGTTTACACCCTGGACAGGGTGTCAATCCATCGCAGGGCACACACTCATTCACACCCTACGGGCAATTTGGGAACATCATTTAACCTAACCTACATGTCTTTGGACTGGGGGAGGAAACTGGAGTACCCGGAAGAAACCCACCAAGCACAGGGAGAACATGCAAACTCCATGCAACCCTAACCCTAACCCTACACCACCGTGCCACCCCTTACAATCAAATAATTATGTAATTTCTTACATTTTCTTACAAGTTATTTTAACACTATGCTAAGTAAAAATATACTAGATACTGTAAATGTATGATTTCAATTACACAGTAATTATAGTGGTTAGTGATTATTACTGTGGGCTGAGGCCTCCAAGGTGTAGGGTTCGATTCCTGGCTTGGGTCTCTGGGTGTGGAGTTTGTATGTTTTCCTTGTGCCTGGTGGGTTTCCTCTGAGTGCTCTGGTTTTCTCCCACAGTCCAAAAACATGTCGATTAGGATAATTGGCATTTCCAAATTGCCATTGAGTTTGTGTTTGATCCAGGGCAGGGAGAAGTTC
>JAOVVB010000011.1:4978398-4991173 GCA_028570985.1 Heterobranchus longifilis | reverse complement strand
CCCATGGCCTGCACAGTCATCAGATCTAAATATTATTGAGCCACTTTGGGGTGTTTTGGAGGAGCGAGTCAGGAAACATTTTCCTCCATCAGCATCACATAGTTACCTGGCCAAGAAGAATGGCTCCAAATCCCTCTGGCCACTGTGCAGGACCTGTATCTGTCATTTCCAAGATGAATTGATGCTGTATTGGCCGCAAAAGGAGGCTCTACACCATTCTAATGAATTATTGTGGTCTAAAACTTGGGTCTTTTAAGCCAAGAAATTTGGCCGTGACTCTCACTACACTCCCACTGTACAGTGACATACAAAATGACTCCTGTTGTACCTCCCACAACAAACCCATGCATTCATCTTAAAAAAAAAAAGATATTTCATTCCAGTGTAGACAATCTGAGAGGAATAGAAATAAAATAAGCAAAAAAAAAAAAAAACACCAGACTTGAAATACCATTCCTTTAAGAAAAATAATCAAAGCAGCATTTTTCTGAATAAAACATGCATTATTGAGCATAATGTTAAATGTGAAGGCATTAACATTTAGTCAATCCAAGTCCTTTCATTGTTAATGGTAACACTTTGGACTTTAGAGGAGCGTAGACAAATTACAAATTACAGTATATTCAGCTTGAGCTCAGTAACCCAATCTACAATTTGGGCTGTTGAGGTGGATGTGTAAAAATCTTATTGTCTAATCAGTTCAGAAACCAATAAAATAATAATTTTTTAGGCCCATTCCTCTAAATTCACTTTCCTGATTCCTTATTTACCAGAGAAGAGAACAAATAAAACATCATGTTGCATTCCAGGGATATTCTTTGGAAAAATTGTAAAAAAAAAAATATTGAACTTTAACCTGTTATATAAATTTACATGTAGGCATTTGGCAGACACTCTTATCCAGAGCAACTTACAGGGTGGGTTTTGGATGAGAAGGTACAAATGTTCACAAATAGTCAAACGAGGACTGAAATGTACTTGCATTTAATCGTGTTGTTCCATCTGAGCTGAATCTGTGGTTTATTTAAAAACATTCTAACAAGTTTGTCTGAAAATTAGTATGAGGGATGTTGAGGTCAAATCAGGACTTTTGATTGTGCAGAATAACAAAACACGGTTATAAGAGCAAAAACTCCTTTTACCATCAAATGTAGAAAGTTTCAGTACACCGGACCCACGTTTGGAGTGCCTGCTTCATCTCTGGCCTCCCAGGAACTTATTTAATGCCCCAAACATGTGGCAAATAGCTCGGAGCGAGGTCAGGACTGTACAGGCAATGTAGCAATAACATTAAGCCGAGTTCCTGTAATGTGCAAGTGGTGTTGGTGAATGATTGTGTGTATAGTCCCTACAGACTTCCACAAGTCGATGACAAGTTATCTGTTAATTTTCAAGGATCAGGCATTCCACTCGCTGAATGTTGCTGGGAATACGTCACATATGGGCTTTGTTAAAATGTTTGCACCATTCGAATGTGTTACAGACAGTTTGACACCTTTATTCATCAGAAATATTATCACAAGTCAATTTTGACTTAAATACTCCTCATATCTGCATATATATCTGCAGCAAACATTATCTTGTCTTGTTTTTACTTTATTTTAAGGTTAATTCAGAATGCCATGTGGAAGGCCCAGATTCGATTCCTAGCCCAGGTCCAAACCCCAGCCAGTGTATGCAGTGCTGGTCTCAAGCTCGAATAAAATTGGATAATTGTTTCAGGAAGGGCATCCGACGTAAAACCTGTGTCAAGTTGTTGTGTGAATGAGATGGTCCGCTGTGGCAATGCTTTGACAGGAGCAGCCGAAAGACTAACTACATAGCAAGTTTGTCCTGCGTGGATGCTTTTGGTTCAATCTGTAATCATTATATTGTTTTTGTTCTAAAATCAATAAAATACTATTAAACATTTTATCAATCCCCTTAAAATAGGTCACATACGTAGTACGACATTTTTTATTACCATAAATAAATAAATATTTGAAATAACAGAACTCTCCTGTTTAGTGAAATGTCATCATCTGGGTCTCTTCATGCTAACAAACCTGGCAGAAAAAGTCATAAAAATGGTCAAGGAGATGATTCATTTCTTAACTGTTTTGTTGCAAAACATACACTTGAACTATGCCATTTTCTTCATTGTGGAAAAAAACTGTATTACTGCTCGTAGTGTATGGCCACACCAACTCATTCACCTTGGAGAAAAGCCATATCTTGGCTCACGACGTGAAATAGGATTTACATCATTTAGTAATGTTAATACCGTCAGCTCATCCACACGGGAAAGGAAGTGTGGAGTGTGGGAAGAGTTTAGGTACTGTACAGTGTGTAATCTTCAACACCACTAATCCATTTACACTGAAGAAACTTCATATTGGTGCTCACAATATGAAACACTTTGCATCAGTTAGTAACCTTAGAAAATCCTCTGCCAGTCTTACAGAAGAAAATTGTCATTTGTAATATTAAGTCATAGATATCAGCTCATCCACACTGGAGAAAAGCCGTGTCAGTGTTTACAGTGTGGGAAGAGTTTTGCTACCATTTTTTTTTCCCACACCAGCATATTCACTCAGGAGGAAAAAAAATTGTGTGCATGGTGTATAAAACATTTTACCCAATAGATTCATCTTAAAATACATCAGGTCCATTACATAAGAGAAGATGTTTCTTTGCTTACAGTGTGGAAAAGGTTTTAAACAAACAAAAAAAATGGCTTCTTAAAACACACACCAGTACATTCGTATGGGAGAGAGGAGGAGAATTTTACTTTTTTTAAACTTGTTAAAGACAGGCAAGTGCAGACATTAAATGTATAATTTAACATCTAATATGTTGTGAGGCATATGATAGAAAAGGAAAATACACCACCAGACCCAAAGAGACCCAACAGAGAAGCAAAACAACAACCTAAAAGAAAACTGTATATAAATAAATAATGGGTTGCTAGATATAATATATAAAGCATATACAGTATAACAACCCAGCTGCAGAAATGGAAACCATTGAAATTGTCTTAAGGTCTAGTCATGTCTTACATTCATACAGCATTCTCAAGAATAACCCACAGCAGGGCAGTTCAAATCCACTCCTCAAGGGCTCATTTCCAGCACAGTTTGTAAGAAACACTTAGGCCATGTCCAAACGTAGGTGGGTATTTAAAAAAAATGGACATTTTTCTACTTAGTTTTTTTTTTATTATTATTCTTTCCACACGACCTACATGTTAAAAGTATCTTTGTCCACATGAAAACACAAAACGTCCTGTTAAGCGCTGTTAGGAGCATCTCTAATCAACAGGGGGGCAATCTGTTTAGAATGACAAAATGTCATTATTGGCATTTTTTATCTTGTACAAGCATGCACTGTATTTCCTCTGTTTGACATGGAGATATTTTTGAAAAAATACCCACATATGTGTGGACTAAACCTAAGAAATAGGGTTGCTGCATGCTTTCGGTGGTGTACATTCGTTAAACAAAGGTGCAGAGTCTTTGAAGAGGATAATCTAGAGTCTTCAGCTTTTGGTTATTTGATTAAAACAAATCTCTAACAATCACGTCCAGGCTACTTTTTGATTTTGTAACTGTTTATTTCTTTACTGGAAAGTGAAAAGTGGAAAGTGTTTTTTTTTTTTTTTTTGTAAGTTTGTTTGTTTGTTTTTAGTATTTATAGTAAACAGTATGGTTCTTAGGCTTTTTGTTTTCCGTTGACTGATGCCTGAATTTGTCATTTTGATCCTAGAAAAAAAAATCTGTATTTAAACCTTTTTTTAGGATGGATTCTATCTCTGTGTGTGCAAAACAAGTTGGTGTTATTTTATCGAGTCATTAATTAAATGCACAAAACGAGTCATTTTGGAAAAATTGACAGTTGACATTTTCTGCAACTTCAAATCCTGCCAGCTCACACAGACCACCCAATAAATTAATAAATCTTATCTCTGCCTAAATAAATAAATTATTTAGCCATTATTTAGCATTGAAGGAAAGGGCATGATCATACCATTTAGAAATTGAATGAACCAAATAGCATACTGACATGTAAGAAAGGCTGTGGTGGAAGGACTGACAATGTCAAGGACTTTCTTCCATGTTTCATCTGTTGTTCTTTATACAGGATAAAGTGGTATAGATGATGAGATAAGATTGATTAATTTATTGAGTGGTCTGTGTGAATTGGCAGGATTTGAAGTTGCAGAAATTGTCAACTGTCAAATTTTTCCAAAATGACTCTTTTTGTGCATTCAATTAATGTCTAGATAAAATAACATCAACATGTTTTGCACACGGAGTGAGAATCCATGCTGAAAGAGCAGGACAGTTGTAAGTTGGTTATCACTGGACGTGCGGAAAATACAAAGTATGTTAATTGTGTGCACAATCCCCTGGTGACCTTCATGAGACAGTATAATGACAAGCTTGTTCCCATATGGCATAAACATTTCCAGGCTCAAATTGTTAGCTACTGTATTATGTTCAGATAAATTCCCATGACACAGCTTACCCCATACCATCTGGAATTATTCCTCGGTTCTTAAAAGCATTGCAGATTTTATCCATGACTGTACAATGGTCGCATGTCTTGTCAAAGTTAAAGGCGTTCAAGAGGTTTCCCTTCTTATCCAGCCTACATTATATGCTCTGCTGTACTACACAGTTTGCATTGGGATGTGGTAGCAGAATGTCTTTATTAAATGTTTGGCGAAGGTGTGGTTTTGGTCTAAAACACCAAACATAGAAACGATTAAAAAAAATAAAAGAAAAATGGACACTTGCACATTCTCAGTGAAGTCCTTGTCAATACAACAGCTTTTCGGGTGAATTTCATTAGCTTGGTAACTTTGCATTCTTTAGGGCTTGGGAGAACGATGGGAAGTTTGCATTTTAAGCATTATGGGCCATGTCGGCCATCTTGGTAGCGATGGTAGTCAACAGAAGTCATGAGTAAGTTGTGGGAGACAAATACTAACACAAACAAACATTAAAATAGAAATACAGTTCAAGTAAGGGAACAAGATTTACTATTAGATGTTTCAAAGAAAGCCAGAGACTGGTATTTGAAGAAAATGCAACTTGTAAATGGTTTGGATCCATGCGAGATTCCGACAGAGTGGACAGGTACTCCTAACCTGCTACCTCCACTCACGCCCAGCATCTTTTCTTATCTTGTGTGCAGTGTCAGCGCTTATTCAGCTAAGCAGTTCAGAAATAATAAATATATACATTTTACAAATAGATGGGTACAGGATTTGCACATCTTCAAGCCGGCATCTTAATTTGCATGTGCGTCTGTTTTTAAAGTCTAGTTCAGCTAGACTACACAACCATAATTAAGTATATGAATAAAGCATTATACAAATAATAATGATAACGGCTGATAGAGCAAAGCTTTGTGCCCCGACTTCTAGCACAGATGAAGCATGTTGATGACGGATGTAAGGCCTGGCTACAGCAAAACAAAACACGTAGCATCCAACATGAAGAATTTCACAGAAATCACTGCTGTGTGTCACAGAAAATGCAAATTGTGTAAGAATTATATATCTCAGGTGAAGAAAAAAGATTGTGTATGCGATGCATCAGGTACATGGTACACTGTCCTCATCACTGCTTCCAGCAACCTTCAATTTTGCTTTTTTTTTTTTTTTGCAATTATGTGCAGTGCAGGTGGGCTAAGGATAGATGGGTAGAAGGATACTTTACTGAAACTGATGTTTCATTTTTGTGAAGCTGCTTTGAGACAATGACCATTGAATTGAATTGAATTGAATTGAATTGAAAAGGGTTTCTCCTGTGACAATAACAAGTATGTTAATAATGAACTTTTTTTTTTTTGGTTTTGTTTTTTAACTTGTGAACTATGACTGTGAACTAGTTCATTTTACTGTGTGTGAATTGCATTTTGAGTTACTGTAGCTCTCGTGAAGTGTGAACTTGCACAACGCTGTCTATCATTATATTGTTAATGGATGGATGGATGGATGGATGGATGGATTGATGGCTAGATAGATAGAATGTTATTTTTTTATATTACAATTCAATATTAATAAGATAAAATTAATAAATAAATTTTAACGTGTCAGTAAATATGATGATGTGTACAACATTTAATCACAATGTTTGTCAGCAAAGCAAATACAATCTTTTGCCTCAGGGATCTGAAGTAGATAGATTTATATTTAGTGTCTGTGGTAAAACTATAGATCAAAATGGTTCATAATCTCTCCTGTAAAATCAAACCTCATGACACCTTAATAAATTAGCTTTACAAAATTGAGCATCACTATTTTGTGATGAGCCAAGTTGATATGACTGTATTAATACTTGTTGTGATTGCTCTGATGTTTTCTGTAACCAAAACGCAGAAGCAGTGTAACTAAGCATTTTCTGTCTTGGGGCACCTTAAAGAGACTTAAAGTTAATGAAATAACGTTTCAAATAACTCCGGCTTGGTGTTCGGGAAGCAGGGGATTTCGGTTGACCTGTGCCTGCAGGTAGATTCCTAACAGGTTGTTTTTTTAAAGGTAAACATTTAGCAAGAGTATGTATGTAAATCTGGAATGCAGTCATGACCTGACGGTAATAAAAAAAGATAATTTTTGTAATTTTTGTAATTTTTATCTCATAAAAATGCTGGACTGGTACAAGATGTCTGATGAACATTATAGAGATGTGAAAAACATGCTGGTCAAAAACATGCTTGATTCCATTACAAAGGCACCCTTGGACTACAGAATAGAGCAAAGCTTTCTACACCAATTTTTGGAGGCCACCCAGCATGGCTACTGCCACAGCATTGTGTACAGAGACATTAAAGGTGAGAATCTGCTAGTAGACCTGCACAACAGAAAACTCTGGAGTAGAGTAAATGTAAATTCGAAGATTCCATGGATACATTGGCCACCACCTGGCCACTATTAATGCTGCAGCTAAATTATATGAATTATGACCTTCCCTTAAATACCACTACTTTAGTTAGAGGACCTCAACAGAGTGCCAGTAGTTAATTAGGTGGTGTTAGGCCATCTCCACACATAGCCTGGGATTTCTATTTTGTTTTTGTTTTTTTATAAATCTGTCCACACGACTTACAAGTTAAAAATATCTTTGTTCACATAAAAATGCAAAACGTCCTATTAATTGCTGTTAGGAGCCTCCCTAATCAACAGGGGGCCAATCAGAAGCCTTGACAAAACGTCATTACCAGTTGCGTCCTGTAGAAGTCCGAACGGGTCTCATCCAAACCCGCCGTCGCTGTCTGCAGGGTCTGTGTCTTTAGAGTTTTGTATGTAGAAGCACTGAGCTTCGTAGTACGTTCCGGCACCTCTGTTTGTTAATGTAATATGTGAGTAACTGTGTGTGTATGTACACGCATGTAAAAAGTCCAGTAAGTAAGGCGACGTCACAGTAAGCCAAAATCTCCATTTCCCCTGTCCACACAACACCAGTTTGGGACAATCTTCACTTTGGATGGAGTTTTCCAAACGCTCCATTTTTAACGACCAAAGCTGCGTTTGCGTGTGAACGAAAGGCCAAAACCATAGATAAAAAATCTCGTGTGAACATGGCCTATAGGCCATCAGCCAGAACATCCCTGAAGTAGATCTTTGAACATCCATGAATAAAAAGTTTTTATTTTTATTATTATTATTGTTATTATTTCTTTAAAAGCATAAGAAAAAATAGTGAACATGCTTCTTTATATTTCAACCACATACATTATTAACAGCATAGCAAGCTTTCACTATACAGTATATGCACCTCTTTAGTCAGCCGTGTTTCTCTGTGATTCATTTCACAGCAGATTTCAATTGAATAGTCTGATTAATGTAGTAGAAAATGGCTGGAAGCTGCTGGGTACTGAAAACCTGTTTCAGTTCAACCAACTCTAGCCCTTATACTCGGGGAGGAGTGCATGAAACTCCATTTCATGCCTACTGATAATGACCATCAAGCCTGCTTGAATTATTTCTGTATTTTCTACATAGTATTAAAAAGAATTTATTTTCTAAGTTTCACCTCTTATAATCTGGGTTATGAATGAATGAATGAAAGAATGAATGAATTAAAATTTCTGAATGGTTAAAATGACAATAAAGGGCTACTTGACTTGGCTTAACTTGACTTGACTTGACAATATATATATATTTTTAAAACACATACGGCCTTACAGTAGGTAATTAAGAAACCACAACTACAGGCAGTTGTTATGTTAAGACATGAAGGTCAGCTGTTCTGGAACAGTTCTTGCAAGAATAGTATTGTCAAGTGCATTTGCAAAACCCATCAAGCACCAGAATGAAACTGTCTCTCATGAAGACCATCCCAGGAAAGCAACACCAAAACTTACCCCTAATGCAGAGAAGTTCAATTAGAGTTACCAGCCTCAAGAATCACAAATTAATGAACAGATTAGAGTCGTTATAAAGGATTTACAGAGCAGACGTAATAGACTGTTCAAAGGAGATTATTGCATATTTTGGCTGTCTTCAGTATTGTTTTTCAGTGTAGAAAGAAAGAAAAAATCAGAAAAGACCATGGGATTAGAAGGTGTGTCAGACTTTTATTAGGTGATTTAGTGGCTGATCTTCACATGCAAACTGCAAACTATGAGCGTTCCCTAATGTTGCCTAATGTATTACTGTTCCCTAATGTTGAACTTTGTATGTAAGATTATTCAGCTTCACGTGTCCTCCATTCACATACTGTACCTGGACCGAACCAGAAGAATAAACAAGCTAAATGTGTCCTTTTATTCACATTGGTTATAAAACCTCACATAGACAACTCTCTCTGTCTCTTTTGCTTGCCTTTTCTCTCTCTCTTCCTCATGTGTGTGATATACACAGATTAAGCTTTGGTAAAACCCCACAGAGTGAGATTTAGGTGAGTTGTCAGTGAATAGAGAGAGAGTAAGCGAGAAAGAGAGAGAAAGAACATTATCCCTCTGCAGGAGTCCTTGTCTGTGTCGTATTTTATATCAGCCTGCTGCCAACACGGCTGTCAATACCACACAGGAATAGGAATAAAGGGCAGATTATTCAGCAGGAGAATAAAATACATTCATTTTCACCAACATTTCACCCAAACGTTCGACAAAGGCGTTGCATGACGGCTCCCGTCGGTGCATAAATACCTGCATCAGCTGAAACTGCTGAAAGGGTTTTTACACCTTCTACCTTGCATTCCTTCTCATGAATATTGTACGGAAATTCCTTTTAGCTTTGCTTCCTTTTACGAAGTCATTTGCAGATAATCCCTTACCCAACCTTTATCCTAAACTTCACTCAAACCCCTAATTGTATATCTCTGATACCTACCTCTATCCTTAAACCCAAAAACAAACATTTTAACAAAACAAAAACTTTAACCCTTATCCCTAAATCTTAGCCATAACCATGAACCTTATCACTATAAACTCTAAACATCCAAAGCCATAAACCCAAAGTCAATACTAAACTCTAACAACTCATATAAAACCTTATTCCTAAACACCAGAACATTTTGCCTTACCCTTAACACACTCCTGTTTCACTCCTCCTCCAAATGTGCCATTTTACTGTCTATGTAAATGAGCTAATTCTAAGCCACCCCCCTCCAGAGCATATCAGAGCTCAGCAAAAACCAGAGCCGGTTGTTCTTTTATGAGGTCACAGTAGGGAAAGAAAAGAATTGGATTGTTGAAGCCCTAATAAATACAAAAAAAAGGGAAAAAAGAAAAAAAGTTAGGCATGTTTTTTTTCCCAGGGTTTTTTTTTGTGTGCACGCACACTGGAGACCCATCGAAATGTCTAAAATGATGAATTTTTCATAATAGGTTCCTTTTAACACACAAATCCTTGTTACTATGTACAATTCAAAATAGAGTTTTCAGGACTTACTAAGAAACAGATTTGGTGTGTTTTTATTTATGCAAGTGTATACATTACGTATATAAAAAGTCCTGGATTCATGTGAACGGGTATGAAATACAAAAAAAAATAAAATAAAAATGCTGAAGCTCCATGTACAGCAGCAAACGCTCAGAGTTTTTAAATATAGTAACCGAATAATACCATAAACCCCGATCATATCAGAGCATGCCAGGTTCATATATGCCGTGTATCATGAGGCATCGTGCGAAATTCCAGAAGCGCAGTGTTTATTTTGGGTTGATGAGGGTGTTAAAGGGTCCATTGGTTTGCCAGCGAGTCTCCAGCTTTTGCCAACGTGAAACAGAAACTTGCACAAATCCCAGGCAGGGGAACGAGCAGCGCCATGACACGCTTCCTTGCCGTGCACCCAACCGAATCCAAATATTCCCTTCTCCAGCGTTCTTCTGCTCATTTATGTTGGAAACGGCACGCTGCGTTGCACTTTGCAGCAATAGGCGTCGTTTTCTGATATATGTGCCCGTGCTGATCTCTCAGTAGGACATGAGGGAGTATCTAGTTGCATTATATCACGGTCTCCAAAGCAAAACTCCAAACAACACTATAAGTCATGCTCAAATGAAGAAGACTAATAAAGTAAGTGGAGGGGAAAATCTGGAACATGATAACAGAGCAGTAGGCTGCTTAACTATGATACAAGTAGTTTCTTTGGTATTATAGCACCTGACCAATGTCTCAGTGTGTTTCTACAAAATTCATGCCAACTCAATTTAAATTTTTCATTGTAGTTTATGTTGATGTGCGCAAGTAGTTTTAGCAGATGATTTTATGATGCAAAATATAATATTATATTTAAATATTTTATTGCAGACACAATAAAAAAAATAATTCTTTAGTGAGTGGTTTTATTATATAATTTATGAAAAATGCATTTAAATTCAGCAAATTATATCTGAATCAAAATATTCATTACTACTGCTAATAATAATAATAATAATAATAATAATAATAATAATAATAATAATAAATAATGTTGCTGCTGAATTATTTATTGGTTTGTTTGAGTTATAAAGTGCTTATACTCTAAGTTATTACATTTTTATAATTCCTCTCAAACTCACTAATTTCTTATTCTCTATGCAGGGTTGCGAGAGGCCTGGAGCCTATCCCAGGGGACTCGGGGCACAAGATGGGGTACACTCTGGAGGGGGTGCCAATCCATCGCAGGTCACATAAGCACTCACTCGCACACTACTTGCAATTTGGGAGCGCCACTGAGAATATTTCTCATATCTTTGGAATGTGGGAGGAAAGCCGAGTACCCAGAGGAAACACACGACGCACTGGGAGAACATGCAATCTCCACACACAAAAGACCTCGAACCATCAACCCTCAACATACTGAATAAAATTAAATTGATATATATATATAAAAATAAAAAACTCAACAAACCTCCGATTTGAAGGATCGGTCACTTAAAATTTGTATTAGTTATTGATTCCTAAAAGAAAAAAAAAAAGCTTTTGGACCTTATAATACAGTGCAATGCTCTGACAATATAAATAGTTTTTTTTAGTCATGAATGTAATTTTCAAAACCTGACAGAAACTTTTGAACTAATCCTGAGAACATAGTACATTATTATAAACTGGTTCTCATTATAGCAGATTCCTCGAGCTGATCGTACAAGCCACCTCTGCTTCCTTTACAAGACAGGGGTCCTGGGAGCTGACCGTATGTGTATGTGTGTGTGAGCTTGGCTTTTTAACCGGTGTGTGACCATGGCAAAGTTGGTGGCGCCTACATGCATGCCGACAGCTTTATGGCCTCAGGGCCACTGCAAGAGGAAAAGAGGTTTCTGGGAAAAAAGTGTTTTGGATTGTAGCCCAGATAGGCAGGTACACTGCGTTTTGCCTTGAATTTGTAGTACTGCTCACATCTACTAAATATATGACTAAAGCTTAATTATTACGGCTCAAGTAAAAACAACAACAGCCTTCTAACCAGACTAACTGATTGCTTTATTTGTACACTTGAGAAATTAAAGATACATTTACGCATCTCAAGACAGGAAAGACAGTCTTGCTAATTTGGTGATTTAAATCATACAAGCTGTACAGTAAAATTTGTAAAACGTCTAATGTCTTTAAACTGAGAATTTAAATTCATTAATGATATGAACTTGAATGATTGTGTGTGTGTGTGTGTGTGTGTGTGTGTGTGTGTGTGTGTGTGTGTGTGTGTACATTATGTACATCAAGTATGTATACATTATAGATAATTTACACACGGTACACTATTTATACAATTTACCAAAGTTGTTTATTTTTCTATGCAGGCATGTCCTGAACGGTTTTATTCCTTATGCAACACAGGAAATTGCCAAAGATTCCAGCTTCGTGCCAAAGTTTTGATCTGGTTATAGTTACATACAAAAAAAAAAAAAAAGTAATGAAGCTCGGCGTGTTTATGAAAAACACCAAGCCTTTCTCATGTATTAAAGTCACTTAAAAGTTACAAACTGGAACCTCCTTCTATTGTAAATAAATAAATCACAAGTTTATAGATATAGTGGTACCTCGGCATTTATTTAATTCGAGTTCTTAAGGCAAAATTTTGTATTGTAAAACACATCTTCCCATAGGAAATGGCGTAAATGCCAATAATCAATTCCAGCCACCCAAATATATTACCAATATTACCATTTTCCAACACTGATCAGATTTTTGCAATTAAAAGCAATCAAAACTTTCAGAAAAGACATGTAAATCAAATATGAAATAAATAGTCATTTAACATTAATTAACCTTAATTCGAGCTGAATTTTACTAAATTCAGATAAGACAGAGATATTGCTCATCGGCCCAAAAACCAGCACACAACAGCTTTCACAATTCAGC
>JAOVVB010000011.1:4952174-4959037 GCA_028570985.1 Heterobranchus longifilis | reverse complement strand
GAGCGGTACTTTAAACGGGTGCCGAATGAGTGAGTGTCAGAGAGGAAGTGACAAGTGTTTGTGTTCGTGTATATGTGTGTGCGCGCTGTGTTGTGTCCCACTGTCGCCTAGCTCTTGAGATTTGACACTTCATATCAACCCTGTGGTACGGTGATGTTTGCCTGAACCACATCACACGCTATTAGAGTCTCTCTCTCTCTCTCTCTCTCTCTCTTACACACACATACCGAATTGAAACGTCACTGGACTGGCAAATAATTGCATGCGTTTTGGCACTTTCATTTACGTGCGTACCCTGCCACGCTAAGCCGACATGTTTTATGCATTCGGCGAAGGAAAAAAAAAATTGAGAAAGAAAAAGGGAAAAAGCACATTTCCAAATCTCACGCCTCATTTCAGTGCCTCTGCGCTGGAAAACCAGGTATTTCGTTCGTTCGTTCTTGTTGGTGTCTACTCAGCATGGGCATCGTAACGCCTATCCCAGGATCGGATTGTAAGACGGGAAGGAAAGAAAGAAAGAAAGAAAGACAGAAAAAATAAATAAATAAAATAAAACAAACGCATTCTCAAGTGTCAGCTTTCCCATTTGCGGGAAGGCTGGTGTGTGACAGTTCGTGTGTGTGTGCGTTTCTCAGGTGTAAAAACACTTGAGTCTTAATTCGTACGCGCAGAGGTGTTTCTCAGGTTTGTCATGTATAAATTAGCATGAACGCCGGAGCACGCTGATGGTCATGTTCTCCCTGGGTGGAGTCTCTCAATTGCAGCTGACAACACTGTGTGGAAAATGCTGAACTGATGATAGAGAGTGAGAGAAAAGAGAAAGAGAAAGAGAGAGAGATTCGTTGAGGAAATAAGTACGTCATTTGTTTATTTTAAGCATCCTTTACCAGGTATGCAGTGACAGAAAGAGGACAGAGAGAAAGTGAAGGAGGCAGACAGAGAGAGTCTGAGAGACAGAGAAATAGAGGGATATATAATAGAAAGGGCGCGGGAGAGAGAGAAAGAGGACGGAAGACAAAGAGAGAAAGAATTGGAGAAAGAGAGGTAGAGTGAGGCAAACAGCAGGAGAGACAGACAGACATAGAAAGAGTGAGAGAGACAGACAGATCAACTGATAGAGAGAGAGAGAGAATAAGGAAGAAAGAAATGAAAGAAGGGATTGTGAAACAAAGACCAATAGATAGATAGATAGATAGATAGATAGATAGATAGTGTTTGACACGGAGAGAAATGGTGAAGAAAGAGAAAGTAAGAAGAAGAAGAGTAAAAAGGAAAAAAATGGCCCAATCAATAGATAGATCTATAGACAGATAGATAAATAGATTGAGAAGGTTAGAGAGAGTGTCCTAAACCACTTAGTTCCCTACCTAGTGGACTACTTTGCCAGAGTTTGTATTTGAAAACAGTCGTGAAATCCGCATTCTTGAAATCCCACAAACGCAGGACGACATCATCAGATCAGGCCGCAGGTATATCAAAACGCAGAATACCCACAATGCACTTGGGCGTTTAAGGGAACAGTAAATAGGGCACAAGATCTGATTTTGGAACACGGCATTTACTTCTACTGCAAATTCAGTTGTGTGATTAATTCTGTTTTAAACGTGATCGTAATTATTAGGGCTTGATGAATTAATTCGACAGACTTGAGGGTGATTATTTTTTATACACCCTGACTGATTAATAACGACTTAAGCCAGGTTTATTTTTTGCGTAAAAACGTGAAGGAATGTCGGATTATAGCGTGATTTAAAACCGATAAACGTGCAATAGAATTATTTTGCTCTTAAATTGTCTGAGTAATTCTGATTTTTAATATTCATTTCTCGGCATTATTCTGCACCCCTTCTGGTTAATATAATCACTGTGTGTGTGTGTGTGTGTATGTTTCTGTGCTAGTATTAGTAACAGGAACCTTTTAGATTGAGACGTGAACTCGGCTCAGGTGGCTTTTGGTACTAATTGCGGTGTTAAACACTGAGAAATATTATTTCTGCGTCCATGCTAAGCTGCTTTCCCTCTTTCGCTCTCTCTCTCTCTCTCTCTCCCTCTCCATCGTTCTTGCACTGCATGTGCAAAGATGTCACCCGTATTTAGAAAAAAAAGAGTGTTGAAAGCAGTTCTCGGTTTGATCCGCTGAGCACATTTTAGCAAGTCCAGACACACACACAGACACACACTCACGAGCATGCAGTGCAGACACCGAGCTAGATTCAATGTATGTTTGATTGTCAGGTTGAGGAATACTGGCAAAGTCACACAGAACCATCAATAACAGATCATAAGATTGGGCTTCATGATGACCAGTGAAACGTGGAGCTTCATATCCTCAACGTGAGCACGCTGCAGCACGAGCATCTCCACCTATTTTTATATGTTCAATCGATAGTTTGCATGAGAAATTATATTTAGGATAAGGGATTGGAAATGGTGTAAAACTATCACCACATCAAAAAGGTATGTTTGCAGATTAGACCTCGGGTCTTCCGTTGAAGTTCTTTCTTACTCAAGAGTCCTTAGGAGGTCTTTCGGTTGTCTTATGAAGAATTTTGGAAATTTGCAGAGCATTTTTAGAATTTCATTCTCTACTTAAAAACCTCTCAACAAGACCTCTAGTCTTAAAGACGACATCCCCAGTTGGTGTTGTTTTAAAGCTGTCCCCAAAAGTTGTATTTTTTATGATGTCCCCAATAGGTCTAAAGACATCCCAATTAGTCCTCCAGTCCCGAAGACATTCCCAAAAGATCGCTAGTCCTGTACAAGTCCTCAATCGCTAATCTGAAGATGTCTCCAGTAGGTGTCTATTCCTGACGACATCTACATTTGGTCTGTAGTTCTGAAGACGTATAGTCCTCATAGGCCTCTAGTCCTCATAGGCCTCTAGTCCTGAAGACATTCCCAATAGACGTCTAGGATGGACGACATCCCCGATAGGCCTGTGGTCCTGAGGACATCTACATTTGGTCTGTGGTCCTGAAGATGTCCCTAATATGTCTATTTCTGAAGGTGCCCACTAGGGTTCAATGAAAAAAAAATAAAATAAATAAAAATTGCAAACTTTTTCAAAAAGTATAGACATTGCCTGAGACTCCTGTGGAAGTTTTGACCAAACGCTGCTCCGCTCAACTTATCCTCAAGGCAAGAGATTGTGGAAATTATGTGCCTTAAAGAAGACCTAACCAAAAGAGAACAACAGCTAGCGTGTGTTTTTTGCGCGAGTTGCCCTCATATGTTGTGGTAATGTCTTGTGACTACATGCCGACGTCCCCGTCACCCCGACACATCACGGCGCTGTCATGCGCAAATGTCAAACAAACACGGCCTCAGGTAGCGCCGGCCTAATCACACCGACAGCCTGTCCTTAGCCTTTCCCAGACACACACACACACATCAGTATACACACCATGAATTGCTGCGATTCAGCAGAGTATATAACAACTGTATATACAGTGTGCGGGTGTGAAAAGGCGTGTGTCTTCAGTCCGTTTAACGTCTCTCGCTCTGTCAGAGAGGAGGCGGCGTACTTTCTCAGGATCCGTCTGACGTCTCATTCAGATGTTCATACCTCTCACCTTTTCGTGCACAGTTTCAGTTCCATGATGTGCTGAAGGTTTGACGTGTTCCTGTGTCACCTTAACTCGCTGTCCTTTGATCTCACTCACAAACAGGACACGCAGAAGTGGATGTGTCCTTTTTTTTCTTTTTTGGCACCATTCTTTTCGAAACTGAACCGGAAATCCCACAAGAGTAACACTCTCCAAAATACCCAAACCATCCTGTCTGGCACAAACAACCATCAGAGATGACGTCCCCTCCCACTCTCCGTGTTTGACGTGAAACACAAAACTCTCGAGCTGTCCTCTGGAGGATGTCATGCTTCGTCCTACCAGCACGTGATTGGCTGAGAAGGTGTACAGGTGTTCCTGTTAAGGCGGAGCACTAGATGTAAACTATGTAAGTTGTCGCATCTTTATTCACTTCTACACTACGGGGCTGTAATGGTATAATAAAAAAACGACACAACAGCATCATTCCGCGCTGTCACGACGATTCAAACACGTTTACCATCATCGCCGTGACCGTTCCTGTCATTTCTCGACTTGCTCGGAGCGGCACTTGATTCAGAACCTTGAGGGTTTTTTTTTTTTTCTTTTCTGAATCCACGCTTTAAAATGCTCCCCTGCAGAAGTCAGACAGATGTCTCTCCCTCTCACTTTGCTCTGTGTGGCAGGTGTGAGTCTTGCGTTCGCTCCGAAAACGAGCCCCCTGCCTGTCTTCTCTCTCTCTCTCTATCTCTCTCTCTCACTCTCTCTGTCTCGGCTGCTGCTGATTGTTTCTTTTACCTTTGTAATTTCTTGCCACAACATCTAGCGATCGGCGGTAAACTGGCAATCACTGAATCTTAAATGTTATTACTGTTCGTAATTAGTGATGCCTCTCTGCCTCCTCCTCCTCCTCCTCCTCTCTCTCTCTCTCTCTCTCTCATTCTCTTTCTCTCGGTGTGAGTGGAGGAAGGAGGGGAAAAAAAAGACTATGTCGGAGTAATTAAAGTAATGAAATATTCATTTCTACCTTTTCCAGCAGTGGCACAAATGAGGCAGGCGGCGTTAATGTGTGCCACGCTCTGCGTTTTTATTGTAATGGCAGCCGGGCTCGTCTGCAATTAGCCCAGACGCGCTGACAGAGTCGCTATAGCGAGACACGCAGCGAGAGGGGACCCCGACCATCACACATCACAACCTCCCTGTCTCTTTAACCTTCTGCATGCTTCTAGGAGTGTCTGCTTGTGTGTGTGTGTGTGTGCTTGCGCCGCCTCCGACGAGGTTACCTTTTCCCGGCGGTGCAAAATCGACTTGACATAACTGTTCATCAGTCTGGGGACTCTTCCCCCGAGGTATTTGCATCAAATCAACGCAGTCAAGCTTCAAGCCAGAATTGGCAGGCCAAAACCTGACAGGAGAGAAAGACAGAGCGGGAGAGAATGAAAGAGAGAGGCGGGGGGGACACTCAGAGAGCATGTGTAGAGGGGTGAAACAGAAAGAGAGAGAGAGAGAGAGAGAGCGTGTGAGATTCTAGAGAGAGCCGGGTCACAGGGCTAATAGGCGTAACGTTAGGACAGTTCTTTCATCTTTCTCTCGCTTGAAATAGCCTTTCGTTCCTGCTCGTAGTTATTAAGGCGCAGTGTGTATGTATGTGTGTGTGTGTGTGTATGAGTGTGTGAGCTCCTGTGGAGGTTGTAAGCTTAAACAGAAAAGCGTCTGTGTAGGTGAAAGTTAGCCAGTAGGCCAAGAGTACTTGTTTGTACTTGTTTAAGTGTGTGACGTGGGATAATGAGATGCGTGTATGTTGTGTAGCGGGAAAAGAGTCACTCAAGTGTCTAGTCGTGTCAGAGTCAAGTTGTCCTTGTGGTCTGCTCACAACCGCGCTTCAAGTATCGGTGCGAATCGTAGAATCAGGGACTTCGGAGCGGACGTCGTGGGCGGCTTCGAGGTAGTCCGAGTGTTTTAGATGTGGTGGGATTCTCATACTGATCAAGGCGCCGCAGAGAGAAGAGCGCACACGGAGAATATTTCCTTGTTCTGATTGAAGCAATTCCGATTAGAGATTGACTGTTTACGTGCATTTAACCAGGATATATCTTGCACAAAGTGGTTGTGAACTTGAAGAATCTAAATTCTTTTCCGATAAATCCCGCCTTCTGTGTTCCAAGAATTCATTCTCACCTATGATTGGTTCGAGACTTCTCTATGTGTGCAAAGGCGAGCCAATCAGTGTTTCTTCCTCAGTGGATGAAAAGGAAGACGGTTGGGAGAGAGAGAGTTGTTCTGGCGTGAGTTTACTGATCAGTAATGGACGAGAGCAGAAAGAATGTATTTATTCTAACAGTCCTAAAACCGTCGGATCGAGTGTTTACATGGTTAATATTTTCCTGCTGAACGTGTTTACGCATGTGTTTACATCACAATGATCGAAAATTCATTCCAATTGGGTCGGATCGGGTCGGAACGTTCCATCTGCACTATATTCTGATTATTATTAATGGAATACCATCTTCCATATTCCGAGCTCCTGAACCGAACACGATGGACACCAAAACACGTCCTCAGCTAATTGACTAACTACATTTGCCGTAGAAGGAAAATCGCCTACTTTTTTTTTTCTCCTATTAGATGCCGTAACATCAGAGAAGCATTTCTGTAAAATATTCCACTCTGGGCGAAGCTTACCGTAGCTCCGCGCCGAAACTTTTCCGGGCTGCTCCAATTCTGTCTCGCGAGCATTCATCCAGTTCATTGTGAAGCGTTCGGAAATCCTTTAAGAGCAGAGCGGAGGAGAGCGAAGCTGCTTAACTCGGGGGTTTCATTAACCCCGGCACTCGAACCGCCTCTCTTCTTTGCTCTTTCTCTCGAACAAACATCGGAAAAGTCTGCTCAAATAGTCTGAAGATCTTTCATCCTCACATTCAGACACTGTATTAGGTCCCTCATCGCCTTTGTCCGGTTTCAAAGGTGCGGCAGCGAGTTAACGGTCTGGGATGGTGTTAGAGCCGGAGAAAGCTGTGAGCAGGAGGTCACCGCTGGAGAATGCGGAAGCTAATACTGTTTATGAATGTTATGTAAATGATTTCAGGTCCCGCTTGAAACGTTAGAGCTGATAAAATGTGATTGATATGAGGAACTAACTTTCGGGAACATTAATAGGATAGAAAGAGGTGGTATAAGAGGAATAAAACGCAGGGCCGCATCATCGTGAGACAATCCATTCACAGCTAAACAAAATCCAAGGCTGTTCGTATGACCAGAAACCTCAACCCATTCGATCGTTCCCCCTGGTTCTGTTTATTTCACCGGAAAAGCCTCGCT
>JAOVVB010000011.1:4934674-4947174 GCA_028570985.1 Heterobranchus longifilis | reverse complement strand
AAGCTTTTTTTACTCATTCGTATGATTGTAAATGCATTGTACATTTCATTTGATGTGCACGGTCAGTTTAGCATTCACCTTGCGAATTGACAGATAATGTTAAAATGTGTCAGAAAGCGCTACCACTGTTAAAAATCATAAAGATCACATTTTGGTGCTAGTAACAACAAAAATAACCAAATCGCAATGTATGTCAGAAAATGGTATCGTGTTAAAACTGGATTGTGTGTTTTTGCAGTGCTACCGTCATTCTGAACTATAGGTAGGAAATGTTGATAAAGTAGCACAGATGGATATAACTGTACGTTTTTGCTACCGGTAGGGAATTCTGACACAGTAGGAGAAAAAAAACTAAACAAAACAATAGAACACCTGACATGAAACATTACCATTTGGTTACGCATTTAAAGTTTTAATATTTTTTTAAAGAAAGAAATTTGATGTTTATCGAATTCCAGAGACAATAAAGAATCGCGCAGAAACAAAGCGACTCATGTTTTTATTTCAAACCGCAGCTCTAACCCAAGTTCTGTTTAATTACCTGGGCTGCACTCTAATGCAAATCAATTATGCAAGAAGAAGAAGAAAAAAAAAAAACAGACACAAACGATGACGAGACGTATAACACTCAGGGTTGTTTTTCTTCGTTCTGAGGATTTAAAACGGAAATGGGAAGAAACCGAATCCCATCGTGGATAACTGAGCAGGTATGCGGCCTGGCGTGATGCAGAGCGGGGAAAGAAAACTGAGAGATAGACGGAGAAAAGGGTGCAAAAATGAAGAGAAAAATACAGTGTAATTACGAGGTTGTCAAACAGAGCTCAGTATTATACTGGTTCATCTGGCAGTAAATAATAAGAAGTTGGTGATGCTTGCGTTTTTTAATTCCGCTCGCGGTTTTGTCCTGCTCACTGAATGGCATCTGCTATCAATGCCGAACAGGTGTTTGTGTGTGTGGCGTGCAGGGTTGTTTTTGTTCCGGCCCGGGCTCCTCTCTCTCTCACACACACACACACACACACACACACCCGGCAGGCTGATTAAGGAGCCTGTAGCTGTTTTACACAGAGAACGGATGACTGCTCGGCTAGAACGCAATTACATCAGCACACAAAGTCTCTTCACACACACACACACACACACACACACACACACGCAGAGACACATGTACCCAGACACACAAACACACATGGATCAGTAGCAACGCTGCACAAGTAATAACCTCTTTCTCTCATTCACAACTGAAACCAAGCAACTGAAGGTGTGTGTGTGTGTGTGTGTGTGTGTGTTGATAAGCCTCAAGATTTCAACAATGAGGAGCTCGGTTACTGTCTCACTCTTTCACACTCGTTCACACACTTTCACACCGTTGGAGGTCTCACACTCCGGACACATGGAGAGGCCGAGCGAAACGGTCACTCGCTCCTGTCAAAACTCCTTTGACAGTGTGATGGCACACTGCCTGATAATGAGACACCCTGTGTGTGTGTGTGTGTAGCAGCAAGACTACTTTATAGGATCCAGGGCCTCAATTATGTGGCAGTTATGACTACTTAATTAGAACTACGTATAATACTTAGTTATCATGAGTAAAAAAATAAAACTAAACTAAATAAATAAACAAACAAACAAATAAATACAATGGTTTAGTTGTATTAAAACATAAAGAAATAGTTTTTGTTGTAGATTTCTTAGTAATGAATTTTACAGTATTTTATACTAAAATAACTTCATAAATTTTATAGTTTTACAAATTGATTTGTATCATAATTCATCTTCTTGTTCTTATATAAACATAAAAATAAACAGCCTGGATGATATATTTTTTGCTTTCTTTTATTCTTCAAACCACCTTTTGTGCTAGTTCCCCTCTCTCTCTCTCTCTCTCTCTCTCTCTCTCTCTCTCTGTCTCTCTCTCTCTCGCTATCTGTGAGATGTCTATCAGACCCCGTCACTCCGCTGAGATCTTATCACTAGCCAATCTCCAGAATAGGACACACACAACATGCTGTAACGCTGCCAGAGTAGACGTCTATAGTCTCGACTCGAGCTGTTGCTGATAAACACCCGACTGAAAGAGCAGTTATTCTTAGTGTACGGCTTCTTCTTCTTCATCTTCTTGATGCTTATGTGTCTCTTTTGCACTTTCCTCCCAGTGGACTATGAAGTCTTGAACAACTGAGAAGTCCCAGGTGGTGGTGGTGTTTTATGGGGGGTGTTCGTTTGTTTCTGGGTGAGAGGGGGGTAAGAGGGGGTGGTACAGGACACCTTTTGATAACCTCTCAGGTTCGACGCTGACGGTTACCAACTTCTGCTTTTTGTCTTGTGCAGGAGAAGAACACAAACATCGTGTTTATTCGAAAAAGAATGTTTCTGCCATATGTGATGAGTGAGGCCAAGGCTGTAGGAAGGTGTGTGTGTGTGTGTGTGTGTGTGTGTGTGTGTGTGCGTTTCACATAGCGGTGTAATTACTGTGTATCTGAAAGGGAGGACGTAATCTGGCGTCTGATTAGAGAACACGGAAAGGAAAAGGGAGAGAACTCTAACTCATGCACGCACAACACACACACACACACACAGACACACACACACACTTACATTAGTTTTATCTTTCTGAGGTACTGCCATGTTTTTACTTACTAGGCCTCATTTATATTTCACTCCTAAAGTCTTCTCTTTTGGTCTCTCTTTTTCAGTTTCTGCTGTCTCTCTTTTAAGTTTCAGTTTTTTAGTCTCTTTTTTAGGTTTCCTTTCTATAGTCTCACTTTTGCTTTTTACTTCTTTGCTCGTTTCGTTGTTTAGTCTTTTATTAGTCTTTTATTTTTTTTTACTTGTTTAGTTTTTCCTTCAGTTTCTATTCATTTGCTCTTTCTTTCAGTCTCTCTTTTTCAGTTTTCATTCAAGTCGTCCTCTTTTAAGTTTTTTCGCTCTTTCTGTTTTCACTTGTTAAGTCTCTCTTGGGTTTCACTTATTTAGTGACTCCTTTATGCTCTGTTTTAGTCTCTTTTTCAGTTTTCATTCCTTTAGTCTCTTTGAGTCTCTCTTAATTTTTACCTGTTTAATTTGCCCTTTAGTTTAAGTTGACCTTTTATACCTCTCTAATTTTACTCATTTAGTATCTCCATTTGTTTCTCTTTTCAGTTTTCATTCATAGTGTCTCTCCTTTAGTCGATCTTAAGTTTCAGTCTATTACCTCTTTTAGTCTCATTTTTGGTTTTTACTTCTTTTACTCTCTTAATTGTATTCATTAAGTTACTCATTAAGCCTTTTTTGTTTGTTTTTATCCAGTTATTCTTTAAATCCCAATTTTAGCAGTCTTCAGTCTTTCTTTTAGTTTTTATTAGTTTAGTCTCATTTCTAGTCTCTCATTTTTGTTGAATTCCTTTTATTGTTCACATAGTTAGTTTTAGCTTTCCTTCTCTCTGTCTCTCTTTTTTTCTCTCTCTGTTCACCCTCTGTGTTGGTTATTACGGTTAATAAAGGCTTATTTTTTCTAATAAGCCTTTATTAGGAAAAAAAAATCAGTTTTCTTCTTCTTCTACATCACATGTCTTAGTTACTAAGAACCCCCAAATGTAGTATTTGACCCATAGCGCTACAGTAACGTCTTGTTCGATACGACACACGACCGCTGAACGATCAAATCGCAACTAAACACATGGACTCGGCGTAACTGGTGTATATGTTTCAGGGGGATCAGAGGAAAGCGGAAAGAGTAAAGAAGGTGAAATTTGAGATGCGTATCTTTGTGTGTGTGTGTGTGCGTTGTACAGGGCTCAGGGTGGAGATTCCTGTTGACCTCAAATCTGGGTTAAATGCAAATGGAGAGGTTGAGTAGCAGACAGCGATAATTACCATCTTCCATCTGCGCGGTGGAGCAGAAGCTAGCGACTGAGAGATTTCTGCACTCTCTCTCCACTACACAACTACACTAATTACTGTTTGGATTCAATATGGCATTTTAGGAATCAGTGGTATTGGCGTGTTTGGCTACTCCTCAGTCAAAGCCATTTTAAAAATAGTAGGGGAAAAAATAAAACATAAATCTCGCCTTTAGATAACCTTTTGTCATGTTGTTTTGTGTGTTTTTTCTAGCTCTCTGATAGAATTGTGTATCTTGTAAATGTCATCTTTGGGTGATATCTTCCTCTAGAAGCTTTAACAAAGGATTTTGAAAGATAACGCTGGACACAAAATTAATCAATACCATCTCTCTCTCTCTCTCTCCATCTCTGGTGCTGTGTGGCTGTGCTTCATGTCTCTGCGCTGTTGCTGTTGCGTCTCGAAGCAGGTAAGCCCAGTCTGATATTATCAGTCCGAATATAGCAGCACACACACACACACACACACACACATTTATCGCATGTCAAAGCGACTACACACAGACTTTACAGTGAACCTAGCACTTAAGCCACACGCTGAGTGCCAAAGTTAGCTCACGTTTAAAGCGTCAGTGGAGAAGAAACACGAAAACACAACACGTAGAAGAAAGAAGAAGCCAAACAACATTGTGTGTATTGCTGATCTTTTCCTCAAATCGTGCAGTTTACCTTGCGGCGGCCATTCTTACCTGATGCTAAGCTGCCTTGTTACATTTTAGCATTAATATGGATGTTAAACTACAACCTACAAACTACAACCAAGTCTTTCAATTCTCTCACGTGTTAGCTAGCATGCTAAAAACTCTGACTATACAAATTACAAAGGCGATGGGTTTTAGCGCTCATTCTGCTGTAACATTAGTATGTTGAGGAGAAAGTCAAGATTTTTCACAAATATTAAGTAAAACAAAGCTCAAATAAAAACCATAGTTAAACAAAGACGGTACAGTAAGAAAGTAATTTCTATGATGCTAATACAGCTAAAAAGTTGTATCTTCCTCCTCAAATTTTCACTTATTTCTTCAGTAAGGTCAGGAACTCTTGGCAGAAAATGACAGCATAACTTAATGTAATCTTTTTTTTTTTTGATTGTATTGATTTTACTTGTTAGACGCATTATTTTTTGCGACATTCAACCACTTGTTATCTACATTAGCCTCGTAGCTATGTAAGCTACAAATTCTTCTCTCAGATTGGAGTAGAAAAGTATAGACTGTTAAATTTACCTCAGGTAACGTCATGAGAGAAAACCTGCCAGGGCTGTGATTGAAAGCATTAAACTTCTCTATGTTTTTATTTAGTAAAGCTAAATTATTTATTAATAACATTATTTAATAATTACATATTTAAAAAAAAAACATTATTTATTTACAGATATATTACAGCAGCTAATCTTTCAATTCTCTCACATGTTAGCTAGCATGCTAATAACTATACAAATTAGCTTTGATTACAGTGATTGTATTAGCGCTCAGTCAGGAGAAAGTAAAGATTTTACACAAATATTAAGTAAAACTAAATAAAAAAACAGACTGAAATACTGTAGCAAAGTAGTTGCTAAAATAGCTAACAAGTAATAGCTTCTTCTTCGGGTTTTCACTTATTTTGTCATTGATGTCTGAAAATCTTGAGAGAAACTGACAGCGTACTGTAACATAATGCAGTCTTTTATTTTAAATGATATTGATTTTACTTGTTAGCCACATTATTTTTTACATAAATTCAGCCACTAGTTAGATACATTAGCCTTGCAGTTACGGTATATTGTTTAACTGAATGATACAATGATACAAAAAATATTTGTTGCTCATTTTCCCCCGTTTACTGCTTTCTAACCAATGCTCTAGCTCCTCTAACTCTGACCACTACCTCATGTGAATATAATCAAATATTCCTGAAATATGAATTTACCGTCTGACATTGCGCTCGATTTCAGAGCACGCTAATAATGCTCGGTTAATTGCTATGTATCAGAGCTTCTGTCTAGCCTCCTGTACTTCCTCTCCTTTATCTGTTAGCACTAAATAATGTCTGCGAATAAGAAGCTTTTCAGCCTGTATGTGCAAGAGCCTCTCAGCTTTTCAGCCATCAAACTTTAAACGGGGCCCGCTTTTTAGTTGTTTTTTTTTCCGTTTTGGAAGAAAAAAAAAAAAAAACATTTAAAAAATTTAGATGCAAATTATCCTACATTATTCATGCCCTCAGCGCTCCTGGTAGATTTAAACATTTCCGAGGCCACCTTGATTCGAGTAATTACCTAGGCCCGGGCCGCTCTGTCATGAATAAGGTATTTCCTACAAGCGCGGGCAGCGCCTGATGAGCTTTTAAAGTGGCTTTACACTCGACTTGTGTATTGCTTCTCCTGCATGAGCGACTCCGACATGCGCGCCAATCCGTCTCAGGTGGCGAATTCTGGCAGAGCGCATGACTGAATGACAGCGAAAGAGCTCGAGACGAGGCCTCTTTTCTCTCCTCCCTCGCTCTCTCTTTGTAGCTCACCATGTCTCACACACTCCTTTATCCCTTTTAGTCATCTTCTCTTATCCTGACGATACATTATGCCCGGGACGTCTCGCTCATCTCTTTGGATCTCAGTTCCTTAATTCAACTCATGAACTTCCTGTTTGTGCCCGAAAGCCAAAAGATGCAGCGCTCCCCAGGATTAAGTGATATCACCGATAAATCTGCGTCTTCTTGTATTTCTTTTGGGACAGCGAAGGCCTGAATGTCTGCAATATGAGAGAGAGAGAGAGAGAGAGAGACAGAGACAGCGGGCGACAGAGACAGACAGAGAGAGAGAGCTTTCTTTTTAATTGCTCTACATGGATTGTCACTGCAAGTATGTTGTCTGTATCCAAGTGCTCTCAAATTATTGACTGCCACCTATACGCATTGACATTTAGGATCAATTTTAATTTGCTTTGGGTTTCAGTTGTCTGATCTGGAGATGAGCCATTAGTGAGAGTGAGATTAGAACCGACTTTTGGCTAAACTGTGATGAAGCGGATGCTTAAAACGTTGTGGCGTAAACATTTTTTAAGTATTTACGCCACGATACCTTCAGAAAGTGCTTCGCAGCACGAAGATTGTTAAACGGTCGAGCGAGCATCACATCGAGCACTCCCTCTCTATAACAGTTAAACTCTTATAGTTACAAAGAAACTACAGAGCATGATAATCTCATGGTTAGAATCACGAAAGGTGCTCGTCATAAACATTTCTCCCTTTTGCGCATCTTTTTTGAACTCATGGACGTACACGTTAATCACAATTGCGACAATGGATTAATCGCTAATAATTACCAGACGCATATTTCCCGCTCGGTAAAAAGTTTAGCGTCAAAATCCATACACTGTTTTCTTTGTGCAAACTCTGAACTCCACATATCAACTTTATAATTTAATTAAAAATAACATTTAATAATTAAAAAATTATTTAAGCCCCGCCCCTTCGTATTATAAAATTATACATGATCTGTTCATAATAAACATCTTTTTGACACAGACACTGTAGTACCGCATGATTTTTATCTTCTCGTTTCATCTGCTTTACTTTTAAAGCGCTATAGAAGTAAAATAAAAATGATTAGAATATAATTATTCAGAAAACTGTTCATTTAAAAAATATATTATTGTTTTTTTTTTTTTGTCCTGCAAATGATGGCCAAGGTGCGAAACTGCTTAGAAATAAATATTTTCCGTTTGAGGAAGCAGCTTTTCAGGCTGTAAGAAAACGAAGCAGGAGAAGGAGGAGGAGGAGGAGGAGGAGGAGGAAAAAATAAATAAAATAAAATAGTTGACACTGCGGCTCGATCATCTTTACTACCCGGTGGAAGAATTAATATTTAAACATTCTAATAATGCAGGCTGCCTTGCATGCACTTTTAAGCAAAGCAACAATATTTTTCACCTGGGGTAACACAATGATTTTTCTCCCCGCTGAGCGTAATTTCCCTTTCTAATGCGCCCGTGAGGCTTCCAGTCTACGGCAGCGGCGGCTCTCCGAAAACACACACACTCGCGTTCTTTATCATTTCCTTCCACACATATACACACAAACGAAATATAAAAAAAAAAAGAA
Source organism: Heterobranchus longifilis (assembly GCA_028570985.1). Classification (NCBI taxonomy): domain Eukaryota; kingdom Metazoa; phylum Chordata; class Actinopteri; order Siluriformes; family Clariidae; genus Heterobranchus; species Heterobranchus longifilis. The sequence continues at coordinate 4,939,213 of JAOVVB010000011.1, read as the reverse complement.
AAAAAAAACAAATTCATAGAGGTAAATATATTGAAATGAATGTCTCTGTCCATGAGGAAAGAATAGTTCAGGCCAGAGGATGCTTTTTCCTTTCTTTTTTACTTATTTATTTTTTCCCCCTGAACTTTTTCTCTCTTGAGACGAGTGTAATGATTCGCAAAAAATGTTAGCGTACACATTATATATATATATATATATATATATATATATATGTATATGTATATGTATATAGCTTTTTTCTTGCTTTTTTTTCTTGCTCTTATCTAAGAAACAGCTTTGAAAAGCAACAGGAGGCTTAAGGTTCTTATATAAAACTCGTTCCTGGGAAGGCCTCCTCGTTCTCGTGCACCCTAATGACATCTGTCTGCACCCTTTCGAACAGGTGTTTATGACGCGCCCCTTGCAGACACACACTCACACGTTCAGTCACTCACTCACTCGAGGACCAGACATGAAAAATCGAGCCAGGAGCACCCCTGTTGAGCGATCTTTGCAGGAGAGATATCGTAGGTCTGGGTGCCGTCAAAAGAAAACGCATTGCGGACGCCCGCAGCCGTCCTAATTGATCATGAAAATGAATTGCTGGCTTGCGTGGGCAAATTGAACCATATAAATATGAGTGATGCTCATTTCCTCTTCCTCCATTTGTTTATGTGCTGCTGGAGAGTCAGTAGCCATGAGAGGCAGGGTATGTGTTTGTGTATATGTGTGTGTGCATTTGTGAAACAATGTAATCGGGCTCACCATCGGACCGCTTTCCACCATCATTTTCCAAACCCCAAAATTTGGTTCTAGACTGGAGGTCAGGCCAATCCAGGGTGGTGTCTTCTTGTTGCCCTGTTCAAGTTATTTGCATGGCTGTTATTGACATAAGACACAACCAGTGTGAGAAGGGCTTGGAAATAATGTAGTGCGAATCGGTTAATTGATTGTATTGCCAATTGCAGTAGTCTAGACAAGTAGCAACAATGTCAATGCTAGCGAAACTCCCTATATGTCAAAAGTTTAACAATAAAATTAATGAGTTAATAAAAATTTTAAATGGTTTTGACACTGAGGCACTGTGGCCTCGCACCCCAACGATTCGGGGTTCGATTCCTGTCTCGGGTCTGTGAGAGTGGAGTTTCATTCTTTCGACTTATCAAAGCGAGAAATAGCGTATAACTTAGCGTGATATGTTATCCCTCGCATGACTTTATCGTCACGATCCCGCTCTCAAACCGACAGTGACTTCAGTGAGCGTTCCCTCACTTCAACACTTCCTAAAAGCTCCACTTTAACTTTTTTTCTCCATCCTCTTTACCCCGACTGATTGAAATCCAGCAGCTGTTCCTCTTCATCTGAAGGTATGAGAGACAGGGAGCGTTACTTAGCGCTTTAGCCTGTTAGCTTAGTGCGGTGAAAGGGGCAGGGTGGTGTGTGTCTGCGCTCCTCTGGCCTTTGAAAAGAGATCGCTCATGTGAGAGACGCTCTGACACGGCAAGGGCAACAGCCTGGAGCTCATTTCTGCCCTGTGGGGTGTAATACGCACAGGGGCCTCTGGCTACACACACACACACTTGGACACCAAGGTGAAACCTGAGAAGATTTATAACGAGAAGGTAACAGTTTAAGGCCACTGAGCAGACAAGAAATAAAACTTCACACACCGGCACAGGGCAGGAGGAGGCTGGCTGGAGGTCTGATCCAACCTGAGAGATACTGCCGTAATTCGTATTCACTCTCAACCCCATTAGAATAACTTAAAAGTGCAATGAGCAATTTTTTTTAACAAAGGTTAGCCTTTTTATGTTCTTATTCTTTTTATTCTTATTCACGATTCACTTTACAAAAGAGACTCACGTGCAATTAACGATGCTTCTTCGTCTGTTTGTTGGGGTTCGACATTACTAGCTGGCGCCAAACTCCACAGAAACCAGAGTTTTTACTTAGATTTTTTTTAAATTAAAGCTGATGAAAATTTATCACGACACTCTTTGGTTTGTCCCGTATTTCGTTTGGATTCTAGGCTTCACCTGGTCTTGTCATTGGTCTGCTCTCCTAATGTGTGCACCTGTTCTGAGTTCAGCTTGTAATCAAGTTTGTCTATTTATACCCTGCTAATTCAGTGTCTCATGGCAAAGTCCAATGTGTCTTTTTTGTCCGATTTCACTCACGATCCTGTCTTTGATCACGGATCGTCCCGGTTGATTTTTATTTTCCGCCTACCTGTCCTTTAACCCACACTACACACACTGATTATATCCTAAAAGCTCCTAATATATCACAGCTCGATCTGTCAGCTTTATGCTAAATCATCCCGCTGCCACTTGTGTGTGTGTGTGTGTGTGTGTGTGTGTGTGTGTGTGTTTGCTGAAACTGGAGTGGACTGTAGAGAATGCGGTCTAGACAGAGAGGGATTTACGCCGGGTTTTGGCCCAGATGTCATTCACCTATTAGATAAAACTCATATCTAATTTAAGACTCAGACAACTGACAACAGCAGTCCTGTCATGAAGGAATCCCACACAAGTGTCCACCAAACACACACACACACACACACACACATAAGCAGGCACAGCACTATTAGCCGCCAGCACCTATCTGAAGATGAACCCTTTGAGATAAGGCTTTCTTTTGCCCTTGACTGGGTTAGAATGTGTGTGTGTGTGTGTGTGTGTGTGTGTGTGTGTGTGAGAGAGAGAGTATAACCGTAGTGTTCTAGTATGCGTGGGTTCATTTTCCCACAAACATTACCAGAAGTAGGTCATCATTGTGTACAGAAAAAGTACAACGAAACAACATTAAAGGTGCAGGAAGAGATTTCGACTGAGGTTTTTGGCAGCAGGTTTGATGGTTAGAAACTCAAACGCAAACCTGCCACGCCCACAAAACAGTCCAAGCGCAAGTAACAATGCTCCTGGTCCACCATCATGGTTTAATGTAAGATGACGTATTTTCACGAATCAGACCGAATTCTGGAATCAGGAGGATTTACAATTGAAAAAAATAATTACAACCAAATACTTTTGACTGCCAAGTCGTTAAGCTACACTTTTTGCCCGTATCACGTCCGTTCGTTTTTTGTTAAAGACGAGAACGTTGATGCAGAAGTCGCGCGCTATTTCCGCTCAGGCGTTCGCACGGACACCCTCGCATGGTCCTCATCAGCAGGACTCAGCGCTCGGTCTCTGTTACAGCTGTAACAACATGCAGGCGCATTCTCGCTCACCTTTAGCACGGGTCACACACACTGAGCTAATCCTGACTGAGTCAATTCTTATCACATGACCACCAAAAGTCTGAGTCAGAGATTACACAGACACACACACACGCACACACACACTATGACTTACAATCCTACAGCTTTACGCTCCTTTTGATTTCACAGCTCACTCTTTATTAGCTCTGTGTGTTTGTGCGTGTGTGTGTTTGTGTGTGTGAGACGGAGAAGAACCCAGGAGTTCTGCATGACAAAAGCCGCATCTGTCCTTCTGCCATTGTCCCGTGTCCGTGTCCTCCTCTGTCCCAGCTGTCGTATTAACAGGGCGAGAGAACTGAGCCTAGATCAGCACACTGCTCCGATATCTAATCCTGTTTTCAGCCATACACACACTCTCACAGACACATACACACACACACACACACACACACACACACAGAGCCATGTAGACACAATTAGACTGCTACCTCTTTGTCTCACTCAGCACATACTTGTACAGCCCTCCCTTTCCGTCACTCTCATATGACCAACACTGTCCACACACACACACACACACACACACACACTAAAACCCATCCATAGCAGAAAAAAGGGATTTCCAGCTGTCCACATCCAACAAACTAAATAGATGCTACATCTGTAATCCAGCTGTGCAGTGAGCTTTCGTAGATCTGTACTGCACACTTGATTACTCGAACCATCATATGAACCTTTTGAGTCTGGTTTGCACCAACACACACACATGAGCAAGTACACACTCCTCCATTCCACCGAGGCCTGTTCAAGCACTGTGTGTGTGTGTGTTGGTGTTGAAGGAATATTTTGGCTAAAGCGAATTTTTCCTTCCAACAAACATCATCGATCAGCCACAACACGTCTGGTTTTATAACCGTGCGATTTGGATAGATATAGTGAGGACAATCTCAAGTGAGACGTGTTATGCAAATGCAAGCCCCAGTCGGGTTATATTACTATAATCTTGCTATAGAAACGACGTCAACAGAAGTCATCGAGAGCTACTGCTATAGAAAGAAACGAATCAGAACTTTTTGACCAATCGGAGCGGAGATCGGAGAACAGCGCTCTGCTTCTTAATATAATCTAGAGTACTTTCGCTATCCTTTATCTCGGTTTGTTTACACTCCATGGATGTAGGCTTTAAAAGGTCCACGGGTTATATACAGTACACGCACACGTGTGTTTGCATGACGTAAAAATGGCAGCTGTCCCTCTCCTCATTGACCTTGATAATTGTGACGGTAATTACAATAAGTGGTCGTTATTCTTCAAGGTGCAGCACGTCATTATAGAAATCGATGCGTGTCACTACCAATAGA
>JAOVVB010000011.1:4920691-4934635 GCA_028570985.1 Heterobranchus longifilis | reverse complement strand
CAACAACCCCCACCACCCCCACATATACCGCTAATGAAACCCTGTTATTGTGATTGGATTCTCCACTGTCCTCTGCACTAATCAATATTAACAGCTTGGGAAAAAAAAAAAAAAAAACTGCAAAGATTAGCCCGACAGATAGTAAAGTTGAAGCGCAGCCGCGTCGTTGGTTTTGCCGCTTGCTGTGCGTAGTGTTGTTTTTGCCGTTCTTTGTAGCTGGAAGTTCAGTCATCCTTTAACTGCTTTTAAACAGACGCACTTTTTAAAGAGTGATCCACCTGTGCGTGTTTGTTTACCAGCGTCCCGGATGCGCGCGTCTCTGAGGATAGCGTACACACGCATGCACATACAGTGTGGGTCTCAGGGGCTTCGGGTCTCTGAGGTGTCTTAAAAAAAAAAAAGAAAGAAAGAAAAAAAGGCACCTGCGCTATGCCGTAACCGTCGAGCGAGGCGCTTCTGTTCTCCCGGCCTTGGCCGTGTTTTGATTTTAATAATAAAGACAGGACAATTATTTGGCGCTTGGTTTGATCTATGAGGCAGTTCGGAAACTGGCTCTGCCTGGACGGACGCGTTTTAAGCCAAATTACTTTATTCCTTGGTGTCAGGAAAGTGAGAGAAATATCACCACGGGGGGCCAAGAAAGGACTTGTGAAGTTTTCTAATGATTTCGATATAGGATGTTTGTTCTGTTTTCTGGTTTTTTTCTCTCCAGAACTAAGCAAAACTATTCATATCAACATGCCTAGTATCTGAAGAAATAGTACAACATGAGACTTTTTAAAGAAAAGTTCGGAAGATTGTTATAAGACCTAAATTCATCATCTTACATTACGCGCAGGACGTGACAACCCGCAACGGCATCTCTGCGGTTTATGTGCTACGTAGCGTTCGGGCGATACCTTCGCGGCATTGTTGTAGTACTTCAATATTGTGGTTTGTGTTAATTCACAGCTAAGGTCAACCCCAACAAGACACGAATACATGGCATTAAGATGCCCCCACCTCCTCCCCATTCCTCCCCCTGCGCTGGCAGTGCCAGTTAAAACTGCCTCCAAACCTGCAATTACTGCGCTGACCTTAATTGTTGCCGGGCAGGAAAATGTGTAATTAGCGGCCGTTAGGCAGACTGGCACACCTGCATCTGTGCGACGGCGTAAAAGACGCACGCATGGTGCCTGTCAGACTGAGAGAGAGCGAGAGGGAGAGAGAGAGAGAGAGAGAGAGAGAGAAGTAACGGGGTGATGAGGGGAGGGGAGGGGAGGGGACGGGAGGAGAAGAAGAGCCATTCTTCGAAACATTTCTTTAGGGCTTAATGCAGGCTCTGTGCGCTGAAATGGGCATTTACGCAGCCGCACAATAGGGACTACATTACCCCAACAGTGCTCCTATTATACCAGCTCATACCTTCTGCCCTACACACATACACACACACACACGCTCTCTTGCTAGTGCACGCTCCCGCTCTGCACGTATTGTTAGCTTAGAATGGCAGCGCCGCGTCTCTCTCATTATTCACAGTATTAATACGGCAATGACTAGGTAATCACACCACACTGCATGTCAAAGGAGGACGGTGATGTTTGACATCCAAGAAACACACACACACACACACACACGCACACACACAAATCTGCACAGCTAGGAGAAATTGATTTTGTAATATGGATGGATGGGGCTCTATTTAGCCAGGCTAAATCTACTCTCTCTCTCTCTCTCTCTCTCTCTCTCTCTCACACACACACACACATACACAAGGATGCACATGTACCTACCTGACAACCTGGCATGTTTAGATCAGTCTTTACAATAGGCAACACTCTCTTGTTTTTTCTGGACAGAGGAGAGAACTAGCGCGGGGGAAAAAAAGAGCAGCCAGAGACACACGCGTTCACGTCCAGGCCTCACGTGTCACTTAAGTGCAGAATCTGACATTTTTCAGTTGCCGTCATGTGTGTTTTTCCCTTCCTTATACACCTCGGGGCTTTCTCAAGTTGAACAAACCGCCGAGGCAAGGAAGGACGGATGAAGGGAGGGAGAGAGGGAGGGATGAGGCTGTGTGAAACAGGAAAAAAGAAGAGCGTCAGCCTCACCTGTCAGAACAGGGCTTCGTTTGATGGCTTCACTCGTCCACTCGACTCTTACAGCTGTTACAGCTGTTCATGTAATTGACAGTTGCTGCGTACGGAGCTCACTGAGCCGACATGCTTGTAGGTTTAAATGTCTGCCCTCTCTTTCTCTCTTACACACACACACACACACACACACACACACAGTCTTCCCAGTTTACGGGCCTCATTCTAACCTTTTTTTTTTTGCATTAACTGTGCATTAATTATAAATGGATCTCTAAAACAGTCCAGACCGAGACCTTGTCCAGGTTGCCAGATTTGTACCATATTAATCCCCAGCCTTCTTTTTTTCTTCTTAAAGCTCTATCCTGTTTTCCTGCCTGACGTGCTGTCATATCAGAAGGCAGAGACACACCGACAGGGAAGAAGGGAAGAAAAAAAAAATCAATTGGCAATTAAACGCTGCACCTTTCGAGGATGACAAAAGACGTTTGGGTGTCGCGTGGGGGAAGATTGTGTGTGTGTGTGTGTGTGTGAGAGAGGATGGGGGGGGTCTATCTAACGAAGCCCTAATGACTATTCATAAGCGATTCTCAGCCCTCCCTTGCCGCTCCAGCCGAGTGGAGAGATGATGTGCCCCGCAGTCCCCTTCTGCCTGTCACTTCCTCTCACCTCGGCTGGGCTCCTGACATCACCGCGCATTACCCAGTGGCCCCTGGGGCAGCGCTCAGGTCACACAGTCCTGCTCACACATCTGGCCCACTATAGGTGCCACCGCAGGACAAAAACAATGGAACCACTAAAGTGTAAATATGTGAAATTGACAACGGTTGATACCTTTTTTTTTTCTCTCGTTCTTTCTGTTTCTCTTTCTGCTCTTTTTTTTTTTTAGCAATTGTACTCTTGGTTTCTCAAAGGAGCTGCTTAGCCCGTGCGTGCGTGTGTGTGTGTGTGTCCGTATATGTGGGGGTGTATTTATGACCACAGGCTGAACAGGCAGTCAATAGGTAGATACTCAGTGATAGAGAGATGCTCTAAATCTACATGGCAGAAGGGGTTCAGACACACGGATGGAGCGATGGAATAAAAGACTCCTCCGTGACCTTTTTTCTTCCCCGGTGGCTACTTAATGGATGAACTACATTGAAAGCATTTATCCATGGTCTGAAAGAAGAAAAAAAAAGAAAGAAAAGAAAGACCATAGAAATTCATGCTAACCTCGATTCTGAACCGTGATAGCAACGATTTTATGTGTAGCTATGTTGTATTACATCGTGTTAGCTTATTTAATTAAAGGCTTATGTAGGCTTATGCAGCAGTTTTTTTTTTTTTTTCCTTCACGTGTCAGGATGGCTACATATCCGTTTTCTGTGCAAACACATCATTATCGGGGCTGTATCTGCGCAGCTCCACTCACCTTATCTAAGGTAAACACTGCAACAGGCTCATTAGGGGCAACTTTCCAGGCAGTGTTTACACAGAGAGAAGCCAAGCAGAACCCGGCTTAATTTTACCTCACAAGGGTTTCGGAGTTCGCGTCAGAGCTGCAGGCAAGCCGCTTCTTTCCTGTTTAATTGGGCAGTGTTTTAACAGCGGAGGGACCTTTCCGTGGGGGTACGCATCATCTCCCTGAACTCCCCTTTCAACCTTCTGAGAGGTGTTTGTATGCTAGCAATTGCTAGTTTTGTTTGTTTTAGCTTACCTTCAATCCGTTCCGGAGGCGAGTACTTAAGGTGAAATTTCATATTGCGAGACGCATTTTCCCATCAGAAATAATGTAAATGCGGATAATCCGTTCCAGCTACACAAAAATATTACCAGTATTACCAATTTCGCACATTGTAATCATGTTTTTGCATATCAAAAACGATCTAAACATTTAGATAAACGACATGTAAATGAAGTAAAATATGAAATGAACAGACATTAAACTTCACTTAACCTTAATTTATGATTCCTCTTGGCATCGGCTGCTTTAAAACCCCAACTTAAAGCGCCTCCCTTTTCTTCTTGCTAGCGGCATTGCTAACATTCTTGAGACCCATGGTGTTATGTCTTTACTAAAGTGCAAAAAACAACAACAAAAAAAAAACAACACAGGGCGTTTGCCTGTTGCAGAACCACTGTAGTTCTTTTTTCTTTTTTTTGTCTTCTTTGGTAGGTAAGTAACACAGATGACTAGGTAGCTAAGAAGATAGTACGTTAGCACAAGAAGTTCCAGCACTTCTGCTAATGTTTATATATTTTTCTTGCTGAGTCAGGCTAGTTTAGTTGTTTGCTAAATGTATTCAAGTGAGGAATGAAATATGTTGAATGTGTGTAGCAGGCTGGTTAAGTGATTTGTCAAATCGAGGCTAACAGATCTTTCAGTCATGTAGTGCACACACACACACACACACACACACACAGAGTGCTTACAAGGTGGGTGTGGATTCTGGCCAAAATAATAATTACGCTTATTAATCTCCATCGATCAACCACTTAGTGCAGGAATCAGATGGAATGAAGCAACTTATGAGCTTTTTATTTCTCTCTTTTTTTGATAGCATCCATCCACTCCTATATCTATCTATCTAGTACTTTAATAAATGGAAAGGATGCCTTCAAAAAAAGAAATTTTTTTTTTTAAATGTATAAAATCCAAAGCTTTATTTACTTATTTTTTGGTAGAATACTAATGTTTGAAAAGCATAAATGTTTTTGTACTGGCTCAATAATAAAATCACAGAATGTATAAAAAATCTATTATGAACTTTGTGTAATATTGCAGTTAGTCAAGTCCAACGCCCAGTATTCTGAACTCTGCTAAAAGAAAAGCCTTCGAGACTCCCACCAGGTCGGCTTTTAAATCAAGGGAAACTCGAAAGAATGAAATAGTTTCAGTCCAGCTTTGATTCCTCCCCGGGGTCGGGATTAATTCTGAGCCTTTTATTTGTCAGCCGGCCCTATAAATCGCTTTCTGAATCCTTAAAAGTCCTGCCCTTGTTTCCTCTCTTTCTCTCCGTCGCGAGGTGTCAGCGCTGTCAGTCGAGCCCATACACTGAGAAAAAGAATCTCAGGATGAGAGCGGGGTTAGCGCGAGGCTAACGGCCACTGATCCGCTAATAGAGGGACGGAAAAGGTGACGATCGCTACTTACTCAAGTGGTTACTGTGTCTGCCCTTGCCCCTTGTACTTCCCTTTTCTGTAGCGCGCCGTGTCAGAGCAGGGACTTCATAGACTGGTTTTGTGTGTGTGTGTGTGTGTGTGTGTGTGTGTGTGTGTGTGTGTGTGTGTGTGTGCATTTTAACAATGTCCTGTTCTTTATCGGGGTGGAATAGTGCTTTGGCAGAGCAAGTCTGTAGAGCAATTTCGATCTCTTAAGTTCTTGCTGGGTTTCACTACAGCCAAGTTTGATAAGAGGAGGGAACGGTTAAAGAAAGAAGCCGTCGATCCACAGGGCAGTATAGTGACAGATAGAAAGAAAATATAAAAATACTAATTCTATGAAATTTATGAAAAATTAAATAAGCAAAACAAACAAACTGACTAAAAAGTAAATAACTGGATACATCAGAACATGAACAGATAGTTAGATATGTATTAAAATGGTGAGTAAATAAAAAAGATTACAAATTCCTGAATAAATATCGATCTATTTTATGAATGAATAACGATGATAGTAAATGATGAGCACACAATTAATTAAATAAATAAAGTGTAATTTGGGCTATAAGTCTCTCGTGTGTTTCTTTCCGTCACTCACATTTCATGCATCTCATAAAAAATATATAAGACATGACGGAAACGAGGTCACTTTCTAAATCGCACCAGGCAGCAAAGCTGGGCTTCCCCAGTTAATTTATTAATTTTACCTTCTTCTTTAAAAAAACAGATTTAGCCTGGTATGAGTATTCTTTTTGATAATAAAGACCTCCGGAGATAAGTGTGTGATCATGTCTCAAAGCCTTCTTACTGTACTTCGTACTGTATTGAAATTTCAGCATGGGGAATTTTTTTTTACAATAATTTGGAATATTATGTTAATTACGAGTTACGATATGCTATGAGCAAGAGCTACTGTGAATACAAGTCATGGAAAGGAAAATGAATAATAAATAAATAAATAAATAAATCTTAGGAAAATAAGTCTCTCATAATGAAGTCTGATGCTGTACCCCTTCCACCTCTGATAATGATGATGATGAGCGTCTATCAACGATATCTTTAATTACAGACCCAGATTTTCAAGCCGCTATGCTGAAATATTCATAACGCTGACTGTATTTATGAGCTCTGCTCCTGTACTGTAACAGTGGACTTACTTACCCCCTCTCAACCTTTCCCTATTGACCCCCCCCTCCATCACCCTTCCTTTCCCCGTCCCTCAGGGGTAGATCGTCTGTCTTTGTGCAGGACGAGGAGGTTAACGTTTCACGTTGGCTTTTCCGCAGTTCGCTTTGTGCATGGAGAGCTATGAAAAGGGACGTTCTCTCTCTCTCACTCGTGCGCGCTTGCGAGCGACCGAGCGTGTGCGATTACGAGTGTTTCGAGAGAGAAAGAGAGAGCGGTGCACTTGAGGAGTACGTTCAAGAGAGCGCCGCATCTGAGACACAGCCTCTCGCGTGGTGCTCGAGGGCTATCTTGGTGTCTCCGGCGCTGATAAACCAGCGAACCATTGTGTTCAGCGGGGTGTCATCGCCAGGCTCTGTGTCTCAGTGTGTAGTTTCTTCTTCTTCTTTTTTTTTGCCTTTTAAAAATGTCTGCCATTGTCCTTCCTTTGGAGAAAAAAAAAGCAAGAGAGAATCAAGCATCAAGAAAGAAGAGGAAGAAGCAAGGGAGGCTCTTGTCATGGGAGTGTAATTAGAAATCATGCACCAATCTTTCTTCACCCCCAACACACACACACACACACACACACCTTCTCTCTCTCCCTCTCTCTCTCATTCGCTCAGTCGTTCTCGACAGCTGATAAAAAGCTAGTTAGTCTTAATGAATGCGGGTTTGAATAGGATGCAAAGCGCAAGAGAAAGGAAGCCACCATCGGCCCAGGCGTCTTCATGCGAACGCTCAACTGCATGAGCTTATTTGCTTCGTCCCCAATTACGTGTCAAAGGAATTCCTGAGAATACAAAATAAACAGGCTATAAAGGACATCGGAGCTGAGAAGGAGGTTTATCAAATTGCGCTAATCTCATTTGTAAGGTCCTGCATTGCGGTTTCTGGCTAGCGTCGGTCACGTATGGATGAATATGACGGCTCTCGACCTTGTGTGGCCAGGAGGAGGAATCAGATCAAGTGACTACATGATGGGAAAGAGGAAACTGATAGAGAGAGAGAGAGAGAGAGAGCCCACAGTGACCACTATTTACAGTCACCCACTACACACACGCACACACACACACACACACATACACCACGTACCATGACCGCCTCAGTGACACACCTTTTCATATCGACTTTCCATCTGGATTTGTTACACATTTGTTTATGACAAGGAATATCAGCGAAGTGCAGGTCTGGAATCGAGAGCTATGCAAGGAGTAAAGTCCTAGCCGGGAGTAACAAGCGCCATTACATGACATTGATCGTATGGTTAGGGGTTGAACCTTTTCCGCAACCACGATTCGCGAAAATTCGTCCAAGTTTCACGATCGAAATTTAGAAGGAAAGGTACAACCCTTTAACCCGACCCCTGGTGAACTTTCAAGTCCATGATGCTTCGCAGCATTAAAATAAAATGCGAGCAGAACAGTGAAGTTAAAAAGTTCAAAAAGATGTATCTCAGGTCCTACCTCCTGTGTAATTGCTGCCTATGAGAAAAACTTTGGCGCTGTTTTTAGATGCTAAGTTGACTTCGTGTGTTGCAGCTCTTCTATAGTCGTTATTATTTTTATGCTATGTATTAGGAAACTTCCACGTCTGATTACGCAATGGTTAGGGTCCTGAACCGGTGAAAACGGGGAAGGTTGCTGAAGTTTACCAGTTTCCTAAACTAGCGCACATACCATATTGGTTAAAAAAAAGAAAAAAGAAAAGAAAAGAAAGGGCGGGGAGGTGGTACCAGATATAAACCAAGGAGAACGAGGTAGAAATAAATGACCTCTCGAAAAAAGTCAGCTTCCACCTGCGAGGGTTAACCCCTAATCCCCAGGTGTTTCTGCTACCACGGCTTTACCGTTCCAGACTGCGAGAAACATCTCAAGCCCACACTGAGCGCGTGTGAGTGACGCTGGAATTAGCAAAGGCCTGGTAAAAAAGGTACCCGCTGCTGTGAGGCCCCTGCTAAACCTCCTCCCTTGGGAGCCATGAAGTTTTTTAACACTTTGGGAGGAAGTTAGGAGGACATGCCAGGCTGCGTGGGAGGCAGCAGAGGCTCGAGGGTCACGGTTCGAGTGTGTGCGTACGCGTGCGCGAGGTTGCGACTCTGATGCAACGTTGCTGGCATGCGTGAGCTCCGTGGGCCGGGCCCGCTTGGCTGACGAGATCCCAGCAGGCTTTGCTCCCTCGCTTCGATTTGCTTCGGCGTAGGCAGAAGCTGTGGAAACACAATCGGCACTCACAAATCCACACACACGCGCGCACACACAAGTATAAAAGTGAAGATGGAAGACTGGAGCCAGGTGGGGGCTCCTGCAGTGGTGGTTTGGATGGCTTTTTGATAGCTTTGTGTGCCTTTTTTTTTTTTGAATAAGGTAACAAAGGTAAAGAAAGAAGGACTTTACCAGTACAATTCACACCATTAAAACCTTTTTGTACCCTGAACCGAAAAGTAAAAGGTAAACGAATGTGACCTCTAATTACAGCATCGCTCTCTTTCTCACCTTTCTCTTGTTCTAATATTCCTTCCTTCCTCTTTTTAACCCCGCACCCAAGGTCATTGCATTCATCACACTTAAAGTCTTGCACACTCTTTGTGAGGTTTATCAGAAATCATTAACTCGATGTATGATTTTAAAAATATGTTTAGATGTTTTATATGCTGGGGTGCACAGGAGGGAAGAGGGGTCACAACTTGAATAATCGCATGTGCATGTGAGTGGTCGTAATCCGTCTGGCACAAGATGTAGACTCTGAGGCTCGGGTCAACGGAGTTACAAAGGGTTCTTCCCTTGCTTTCATTTTCATCACATGTAGCGTTTTGCCAAAAAAATTTAAATAGGACTTTTGAAAATGTAATGCTTCGGTCCATATTATTATTAAAAAATAAATAAATAAAAAATGCTTCACAGCTTTTGTATAGTCATGAAGGAAGTTTTGCTTTTTTTCAAAGGAACAAAAGGTTCCTCTTGTGTTTTTCACCTGAAAATGAAAACACTGAATGTCCATGAGGTCATTTTATGAACAGTAAGACATTTGGGCACCTTATAAGAGTTCTTCTGTTATGAGAACATTAAATCAGTGAAGATCTACTCAACCATTTGGTGCTTGGACCCTTAAACAGATATTTTTTCCCTAATGTACTTGGACTCCTAGTAGGAAATATGTTCTTTTCATATACGCTTATGGATACAATACAACCATAGACACTCATCTTTATAGTAATAATAATCCGAAAAAGAAATCTTGACAGTTTCTTTACGGCTACGAAATAACAATCTTTTTTTAGGAGGGGTGGGTTAGGGTTGAAGTATTCTTCTCTTTTTATCTCCACTTGAACTGTCTCAATTATTCAAGAAACAGTCGCTCCTATACCCAACCTACCCCCACTTTAGTCGTCCTCCTTCTAATGCCGCTGTAAAGACCGAAATGGCTTTATCATGCCAAAGTAAAAGTATGCATACATTATTTAGTTAAACCTGAGAAAATCAGGTTTCTCCTTTCCTTGGGACTCGGCGTCAGCGTGGGATGCTGCTTGAATTTCAGAAGTGTGGACATTTTCTCCTGAACTCACATGGGAGAGGACGGACATAAATAAATAAATAAAGATACCGGCGTTGTTAAATGGCTGGTATAGCTTCCTGTTGAAGTGTCACTTTGTTGATTTGACTTCGCTTGGGATAACTGGAAAATAACGCTTGCTTAATGTAAATATTAAAATGTCTTGTGAGGTTGGTGTTCACCACAAACACACTAGGTAAAGGCAAAGGTGATTTCAAGCACCTGAGGTTGTTGACTTCTTTTGCACTAGGGAATAAGCATGCGCGTGCACACAAACACACACAGACACACGCACGGCATGTAGTTTATGGCTCATCCTTATCTCTCACATACAGCTTCTGCTTTGACAACTGTATGTCCGTCTCTCTCTCTCTCTCTCTCTCTCTCTCTCTCTATCTCTTTCTCACTCTCTCCTTAACTCACGCTAATATGCCATTCCTAATCAAATAAAGCAGCGCCTTTTAAACAAATCACTAAATTTGCTCTTTGTTAAAGCCACTTGGCAATATCCTGCATCCTTTTTTTCCCCCTCTTCAGCTCTCTATGAACATCCTTGCACCACACCTAATTTAATTAAACAAAGCCAATCTAGTATGACAGATGTTTTATTTGAAAAAGTTTGTTCAATACCAAGCAAGAGTGGTTCTTCCTTGCATGTTCTTTTTTTCAAACCAATATTCCATGCCAGTTTCCTCACCATATCTTTTTTAACATGATTCCTGGGAGAGTGCAAGTTTTTCCTCAGTGGATCTTCTGGAAATTTGTCCAAATCAGCTATTAAATCTTCTTTCATACAAGGAATGACTTGCCACCCAAAATCTTGTGAGTTCAAGGATAAAACTGTTTGATTTGATCTGACAAAACGCTGCACTCATAGCTATTTGTCCCACGCTGATAGAGAACCCGTTCCTTACCCCACTTTTTTTACTCGGAAAACAGGAGCTGCGAAGCTTTAGAGAGACGTCAGGAACTTGTTTATCTACTATAGGTGTGACCGAATTAATAAGCAGGACCTGAGCTCGACACAGATGTGACTCTGTGCGCGGTGTTGATTAAGAAGGCGGACGGTGTGACACGGTGGAACATGCAGAACATCGCAGCAGCTGTGCGTCGTCACCCCTTTTGTGTACGACATACATGCACACGAGACAACGAACTCCGGGTCTCTGACCCAGCTTTTGTTCCACTCTGACTTCCTGTATCTTGCGAGAACGACAGTATGGCCGTCTTATGACAGCGAGAGCTTCCTCAGCTTCCTTCTCTTCCTCTCTGACGGATGATTAGCTCTTATCTCGGTGTGGATTCGACACGAGCTGAGCCACAGCTGAGTCAGGTGGAGTCCACAGGAAACGAAATCTCTCTGTGTCCCGCAGGACTGGGTGTATTCCTGGCAACCTGATTAGCAGGGGCGCTAGTTGAACACGGCACTCCCTAATGCTAACCTTTTTTACTAGCCTTGCCTGTTTAGGTGTGATGTTTTCTCCACTTTCAGGTTAGCGGAAGATTCTGGGTTGTTTTTAATCAACAAATGAAAGAAGCTCTAAAAATAAGGGGGAAGATGTTTAAACGAATAGATTAAAGAGGAACTTCAGTATCCAAAGCTTTACTAATGAAGAGGTATGCACCTTTTTACACATTCAACAGGAAAAAGTCCGCCTTTGTCTGTCTAATGGTCCTTTGGCACCTTGAGTTCAGGAGAAGCCAATTTGTAACAGTGACAGTGTGTGCATGTGTGTGAGTGTGTGTGGTTAGCGCAGCGCTAAAGCTACACTGGTTCACTTCAAGGTGTAAAAGCCTGATTAGTTCCTCTCTGCGGCGCCGCGGCCGGGAGGATGTCACCAGACAAAAACACCCACGCGCCTTTCATCCCCACACACACCTTAAACACACTGACGGAGATAAGCACCTCAATAAAAAAAAACAAGCTGGGGCAACACACACACACACATATAGACAGAAAAATATGCAGTCTCACATAGTGATAAAAAGCTTTTTATAAATAAAAACATTTAGCAACATCTTTTTCTCCCTCTCTTTATTTATACTCTCTCTTTCTAAAGGTTTCCTTCGCTTTATTCTTTACTCTTTTCTGATATTCCCCAGGTAGGTCTTTCATTCCGCTCAGGTCTTGCATCCTGACGCTGCCCTCTGCCCCTGTGTCTAAATCAAAACCTTTTTTTCTTTCTTTTTCTTTTCTTAAAAGACAAGGCCCAAGCGCCCCTTCTTCCTGCTTGTCCTCTTATCCGAGTGTTGTACTCCCGCCGTCTTTGTGACTCTCGGCGCCTGTTTGGTTTAACCGAATCAACAAACAGCTGAAAGGAAAAGGAGGAAGGAGGGAGAGCGAGAGAGAGAGAGAGAGAGAGAGAGAGAGATGGGAAGGGTGCAGCTCCAAATGCCTTCCACTTCCTGTCCAGATTATGAGATAGGTGACACGCCAATATTTCACCTCCTGTATTTGGTTTAGTGTCTCCCCTGTGACTTACAATCACAAAGAGGGAGGGAAGGAGAGAAGGAGAGACAACATGGACAGATGGAGGACAGGAAAAAAAAATAATAATAAGGAGAAAGCGAAAAAAAAAAAAAATTATTATTCTTACCTATATTTACCTTGCCAAGTTGGCATGCTAATAAATTTGCTGAAAGAATTAAAATGTTCCCTATGTTAACTATATATTGCTTTTCACAATTAAACTTAGCTAAGTAAACATTTAGCTAACAAAATCCCTTCCTCGTTGTTTAGCTTAGCTTGTGTTGTTTAGCTTAAAATTGGATTCAGCATATAGGCTGAATATAGTATTGTAACGCTAGCATGCTAGCGAACTTAGACATTTAAACAAGTTAGTCAGAAAGCAAATATTAGAAATGTAATTTTTAAGCTCAACTAAAAAGACTAGCAAGTTAAGTAGTGCTTAGCATTAAATACTGTTATTTTTGCCCAGTTTAGGCTAGTCTCTTGCTAATTGCTTTAATTGAAGAATATTTTTTTGCCATGTTCTCAAATAGCTATTGCTAAAATAATAATAATAATAATAATAATGAACAATAGTTAGGTTACATGCTATATAAATCAGTAATTTTAGCTGCATGAGATTAGCATAGTTAATTATGCTAAACTACAGTATTATGCTGAGCCATTAAACCCAGTATTTTGTGCTATGTAGTAGCTCAACAATGCTTGCTAACGGCTTGCTAGCAAACATGGCTAGTTCTATAACATCAGCAAAGGTGCTCATGTTAACAAGAGATGTGTAATAATAATAATAATAATAATAATAATAATAATGTTAAACCGAATAAGTAGCTGAGATTAGCAAGTGTAAACAGTGCTACTTATCATAAACTTATCTTATTACAAATACACAAAAGTTTATATTATGTTAGCTAGCATGCTAGTAAATTTGTTTACTGGTTTGAAGTGTACACTAAAATAGTTTACCTCATGTTTGCCAGCTTATTTATGTCAGGAGACTACTGACAGAAATGTGATGTTTTCCTTAGCTAAATTTTGAAGATAAATATATAATATGATAATATAATTAAATTAATAATAAAATGAGCTGTGATGTCACTTCTCCAATGCTTGTGCAACTGATCTTTTTTATCTATGGCTATTTATAATCCTAGCCCCTTAGCCAAGCTCAACCAAAGGTGCTATCCACGAATAGATCTCTGAATCTGAGGCTACCCGAGCCCCGGTCTCCCTCTTTAGCCTTCCAGTAATTATCTGTTTTGAGTTTGCTAATAGCCAGAGGAAGGGCGTTTCGGCAGGATTAAAAAGCCTTCTGTATCTCGCTTTCAAAGCGATGAAGGGGCATAGTGGACGTGGAGAGGGAGATATGCGTTTCCCTCTGCACCGACCCTGGAGACAATAAGCCGTGCTTCCATATCAGGTATGCACTTAAAGGGGCCGTTAGGAGCGTGCCGTCTCGAGGAAAAGCAGCGCCAAGATGAAAGACTTTTGTTAAAACTTGGGCTCGGAGCAGGTTTCCTGTGGACTACAGCAGTTCCTAATGTA
>JAOVVB010000011.1:4891702-4920448 GCA_028570985.1 Heterobranchus longifilis | reverse complement strand
TAAAGCTGGAAAGATAAAGACTAGAAAGGTAAACCCCCCCCCTCCCCCCACCAACACAAATGTTCTTCTTCCTCCTGCGATGACACAGTCTTCTGTCCTTTTCGCAGGGGCACTGGTTTGGTAATTAAGGAAGAGAAAAAGCTTTCATTATTGTCTTGCTTATCTTTTCTGGAAGGAGAAGCACGAAAATCCCCCAACAAAGAGAAGCGTGTAAGATGATTACGCTACAGTCCCAGAACCAAAATATTGAGAAGTGTGTGTGGGGGGAGCATTTCGCTGCACTTATAGAGTGTGGTAGAGGATTATGGGAGAACTCTGCTAGGTTACTGATCGAGGCAATTACTAGAAGGACTTATAGCTTGACCTGAAGTTCTGTTGTATATTTGACGATTAGCCCTCTATTTCCAGTCAGCATGGTTGTTAAAAGTTTCTTATTTTGCCCCCAAAAATTTATTTATCAGGTGCAGATCTACATTTTTAAAACATTGCAGAAGTGTCTTTATCGCCACCTAGGATATTTTGTTGGACAAGACTTCAGGCTCCAAGCTAACAGCATAAACAAAAATTAGGCACGATTTTGACAAGGAACAATTGCTCCCCCTCCCCACTCCCTTGCTGGCCAGCATTCACATTATTTTTGTTCTCCATTCTCAGGTACGCTTGCGTATTTTCACTGTGCAATACAACAACTGGCAGTATGCACCTACTTGGTTTGTAAGCTGTTATAAAACATAAAAGAAGAAGAGAACGAGGATGTTAACCTACGGACTATGCCTAATTATTATAATATTTCGGGAAAAAAATTTTAAGAGTAATGCACACAGATGTTTTGAGGGAGATCAACGATGACGTTGAGTTTAAACAGCAATCTTCTTTTGTTCTCAGGTACGATTGGCTCCCATGGTTGATTTGATCCATGCCCGGGAACCATTCTCAAGCCCACCTTTTCCAGTGGGACTCAGCATGGTTCTTAAGCACGGAATTATTTTTTTCTAATTGATCAAAATGACCCAGACTTTGGGGCCAAGTGTTCTTGAAAAAGATCCCGGGTCCTAATGTGAAATGCCCTAAAACAACATAGTTCCTCAATTATTTGTGGATTATATTAAAAATGCACATCAAAGCTCACCAGTAAGAAGCACATTGTTCACATCCCATGTCCTTTCCCCTTCAGTGAATTTTATTTGTGTTAAAAAGCAATGCCCCTTGTATCGCAGTAGCAAGAAGTCAGAGTTTTAACTGCTACAGATAAAACTTAGATTCCATTTAGGAAATAATAATAAAAACATTTTCTGCCAGCCTCTTGAGAATAGGTTAGCATGGCGTGCTCAGGGTTAAATAGAGAGATACGGCGCAAATCGTTCTTGCTTTTGATCACCCGCTGCAAAGGTTTGGTGCAGTCAGGACCATCGGGCCATCCAGCTCTCAGGAGACACGGTGACCCATGGAAATCTCTGGCTGCTAATCGGTGTGATGGCTCGCAGGCATAGATACCTCAGCGTGCGTGTGTGTGTGTGTGTGTTTGTACTCCTGCTGAGCTCTGCTATAAGGGAGTCCATAATGACAATAATGTGTTTAACTTGTAAACTAGTCTGAGACGGATTACTGGTGTCCACGAGAAGTGCGCGGAGGCGACGATTCAACTGTTCACCTTTTTCCCTCAACATCTGTCCTCGTAATGACCTGTCCTCTCTCCTGTCTCTCGCTCTTTCTCTCCCTCTCTCGTGTGCGCTACCTCAGGCGTCTTCTCACCGAGTCTTCATTGCATTTCCCAATTAGAGTCGGACTCATTATTAGTTTATTAGCAGTGGCAGGGGCTCAGCGAAAATGTGTTTGCTGATATTCACTTGTTAATGACCAAATTCAAACCCTATTGAACGTATTCACAGCTGTGAGAGGTGGGCTAATAATAGCTTCCCAAAAACAAAAGATGAAGGAAATGGCATTATAGGGGCATAACAATGGAGGCCCATTGGAGCTCTAATGGCATGCCCTTTCATTTAGAAATTGTTTCCTTTTTTCCCCTCCGAGCTGCTGCAGGTTTTTCTTCTTCTTTCCCTTCTTTTTTTTTTGGTAAAGCCTCTCACTCAGCAGATGAAATTTCTACCAGGTCAGGAGAATGGGTGTTTTTGTAAATCAAGCACCCTGGAAGGTATCATTACCTAAGGGAAATACCTCTCCTCACCTTGCTGCGACACACACACACGTTGCTTAATCAATTCCCTGTCACGTGACCACTTTTATTCTGCATTAGCGTGGTCTTAACAAGGCAGGTAAATTGTTCATTAGGGTGTAGGTAAGGAGGTGTGTGTGGGGGATTCTGGAAGTGGAGCAGGGGGACAGGAAAAGTGAGAAGAACAAACAAGTCGAGGCATTTGTTCACAGTGTAATCTACACATCAATTATCCTGCTGCGCTAATTAGCACCTAGCCATACCCCAGGTACCCGGCGCTCACATACACTCCAGCTTTCATGCCCTTGATCAAAAAAGAAGCAGATTGACGGAAATATAGGAAGAGTAAACCCATGGGCTGGTGGAGGGAAGGTAAGAAAAAAAGACCTTAGATCAAAATTTCCTTTTCTACATCCTGAAATCCGGTGTGCAATCCCACCAGGGCTCGAAGTGAAAGGGAAGGAATCTACTTAATTATGTAAGGGGACATGCATAAATATCATAGATTGTGTACTCAAGAAGAAAATCGGCGTGTTAATTTTGTGCCAACGCCTTTGCGAGTGCTTGGAAAGTTCGTACATTTCATGGGTTTATGTGTATAATTCATGAGTTTATGTGTCTCAACCAGGCTTCAAAAATGGTCCGATTCCATAAATTACTTCATTGTCTGTGAAAAAAAAGGGCCCAAATGTGCCGTAAATTTGAGAGGAGTCGCTCTTTCAGAATGGCGAGATGGATATGAGGGTCTTTGTCATGCTAACGGCGTCTGTTGTGCAATAAACGTATAGGGGGCCGTTTTGTTTAACTGGCCTGCTTGAAGATTAAGCTTTAGAAAGGTGCGTTTAGCATGTGAAAGACCAGCAGGAGGTTCCCCCTTAGTATGCCGTGTCTTTTGGGGTGTAGGGTGGGGAGGGGGCGCTGTCTCAGGTCGTCAGCACTGAGCTGGAAACCGCAGCTCTTCCTCGTGAGAGAGAGAGAGAGAGGTGGCTCTTCGCAGCAGCGGCTAATTAAATATGTGGTGTGTGTGTATGTGTTTGTGAAGCAGGCAGTGAAAAGGTAGGTGATACAGACAAGGGGGAGGAAGAAAAAAAAAGCACAAATGATGCAGACAAAACTGCTCCATTTGTGTTTACACGCACCTGCTTCATGCATTAGTAATAAGACTCTATAAGAACTTGCGTCTGCCTGGTGCGCTGAGGTTTGCTCTCTTAGCACGCATCTTCACAAGATTCTCTCTGGTATGTCGGCAAGGCGTCAGCGGGGTGTGTGTGTGTGTGTGTGTGTGAAGGTGGTGTGATAAGATGCTGGTATGAATGGCTTGACATTTTTGAAGGAAACCAGGGGCTGTGGTTGGGTGTTGGAGATTAGCAAGGTGTAGAAATGGTGCTCAAGGTAAGGAATGGTTTGATGGATTTTAGGATATATATGTGCAACCATAATTTAGGTTAGCAAAGTGACATTTGGTGATGGATCGAATAAAAAAATGTTTGGTAAAAGTAAGGCTGTAGGGCATCACTAATCAGATGTGAGTTCTTAGGGTAGTTTGGTTTATTTTGGGTAAACATTTCAGAGGTATACAGGGTTTGGGACATCCATTTGGGTTGAGTTCAGGTAAGTCTTTAGCTTGGTTAGATAGATGTTATGCATGTTAGTACAGTATCTATCCAACACCACTGTGGCTTATCAGTCAGCGCTGTTGCCTTGGAACTCCAAGGTTGATGTCTCAAATCTTGCTTCTGCTCTGTCCTGGTTGCACATTCGATCATCATGCTTGGTGGATTTCCTCCAGGTTTCATCCCATTGTCCAAAGACATTCACAGTAGGTTGATTGGTGCTTTCAAAGTGCCCATAGTGTGTAATTGGGTGTACCCTACATTATGGCCTACTGTAAGTTCCCTGGGATAGGAGCCAGACCCCTTGAGACCCAAGACAAGGTAAGTGGTATAGATATTATAACACTGTACTGGAGTTTAGTAATGTATGTAATAGATGCTTGGGGTAAAGGTGTATTGGTCTGGTAGAGGTTTGATTATGATGATTAGAATAAATGTTCTTTTGTGCACATAACAATTACAGCATTGATGGGGTATAAGGTGAGGGATTTGGTGCTCTGGTTTGTTGATGGTATTGTTGGAGGTATGTTGGAGGAACGAAGGATAAAAAAATTTAGCTAGGCTCACTTAACAACTAAGACAAGGAAGGGTAAAAATTGTGTTGGATTGTTTGTGGTAGTCGTAGGTTGCTTGGTAAGTGTATGCTGATCTATTGGTGAATATAATTATAAATGGGTTACCATGTTTCACGAAAGAGGTTTGGTTCTTAGGACAATTAGGAGATTAGGGTTCAGAGTATACACATTACAGGGGCGAAGCTGAAGCCTGCATAACCTTTATGTCTACAGCATGGGCTCATTGGGGAGTGTTACAGTGTCAGGTGCGATTGGCTTGGAGTGGAAGATCTCTGGGGCTCCTGGATTCACCAGGGCCTCATTTACTGATTGGAGAGTGGAGGTAGCAGGATGAAAAGGGCCCGTTTCCTGCTGCTTGTTTGATACCTGGTGGGGAAGCTATTCAGGTGACAAAGATCCAGCCTGGTAGGGGGGGAACAGATGTGCTTTACTCCCTCATTAGCATTTGAATGAGTTGCTCAGATTGGACTGGCCAGGGGGGCTGAGCCCCTCACCTGGATAGTCCCCCTCTGATCTTTACACCATCTGCGGACTTCTGCCCCCCATCCTCACATCGAGTTTTCCCCCAGCGCATGCACACACATATATATATACACACACACACACACACACATACACACTGATCTGACCCCCTTTAAACCCCCATTCCCCGCCCCTCCTGACCCCCCAGCTTCAGCACTGGCAGAGTTTTATGACACTAATCGACCTTCGTCAGCCTGCAGCACAGATGCTATTTGGAAAATGTGCCTTCACACCGATTTTCGTCCTCTCATTGTGCTCAGTAACGTATCGGGAACATTCGGCTCGACAAACGAGTCCCCTAGACCACGACCTGGTTTCACTAAACTTGGAAGATGTCCAAAATGCCATTGTTACCAGCCAACCCCTGTGCAATTTCTTACGTTAATTCTTGGCTGCCACATTTAAAAAATACATATGCATATACATATGCACAAAAAATGTGTCTTTAATACTTTACAACATAAAGTTGATGAATTAAACTTTCTTTGGTTCTGCTAGAAAGCGTTAAAGGGTTAGTGATCAGATCATAAATAACTTCCCACCATCACCAAGCAAATTTAATGGTATTTCCAGAGTCTGTTTTTTTTCTGCGTTTGTTCACGTCGACACTCTTGTTTTCTACTTCACAGCTAGGCCGTGGAGTTCGGCGAGAGAGAAAGAGGGGGAAAAAACAAACACTTGAGGATACACATTTTGTTTTTACATACCTCCGTGTTTTGATTGGTCAGGAGTCAGTGACAGACTGATAACGTTGATCTTCAGGTGCTCGCTCAGTGTTCCTTAGATAAATGTTGCAGCCTTTCAAAAGGTTGTTCTGAGCCGTTCACGGAGGAATGCGCCGCAACCTTGACCAGCTCGACGTGTTATTTTCACCCTCCCTTATCTCAGAGTCTGCCCGATAGTTTAGGCGGCTTGTTAAAAAAAAAAAAGGTACTCAAAAGTTGTGTGGGAAACAACAAATGGGCTTTTGATTTCAACATTAAAGGAATATAATTTTCATACTCGAGCTGCAGAAGTGCTAAAACCACCTTACGCGAGCGCTCGCTTCCTTTTGTCTGCCGTTTATATCAGATCGGAGCAATAGTGTATATAGATTTATTAACGCTTTTAATCAGCTTTGGGAGGAAAAAACCATAATTTCATACTGATTTGCTTACATTTCAACAATAAAAAAATATATATGTTTAGTGCCTAATTAATTTTTATGGAGTCATTTTTATCATAATGGGGCATACAGACCTTGAGCAAAAAAAAATAATAAAAAAATAAAAATTCTTATTCCTATTTCTACTCGGAACATCGTCGCTGTGGCGCGCCAAAAAAGCACATTCATTTTAGTGACAGAACAAGCTGCTGCAAAACTCCGTTTTATATTCAGGCCCTGCCAAGTATTAACAGGTCAGCTTATTACTCATTTCAGTACTGAACGTATTATTGTATTTATGATGGGAATATTTGCATGTGTCTTTGCAGTGAGAAGCGGTGTAGTTAAGAGGTGATTTTGTGGTCCTGTTTTTGTCGCGTGGGGTGAAACTCTTTTCGGGGGGCCCTGCCACAGCCAAGATGCTGGGGAAAAAAATGAAGATATGCTTAATTGGTAAAGACATAGGCATGAATAAGAAAATACATTCAAATAAAAAAAAGCATAATTTTCCGTATTGTTCCACTCTGTCCTAATGTTCTATGCGATAAAAGATTTAAAATTATTATAATTTTTTTAAAGCAGGTGATAAATAAAATTATGGCTGATTAAAAAACTATCCATGGTGTGTGTGCACTAGAGCAAAAGAAGGAAAGAGATAGGAGAGAGAAAGAGAGAGAAAGAGAGATCTGAGTAGATCAGCTCTCTCTTATTAAATAGGCCTGCTCGCTGATAAGACCCGACTGTACTTTATCAATCCGGCGCCCGCTGCACCACGCATCAAACCAACAACAGCTCACACTGACCCTGTCAGCGCATTCCACTACCTGGGAGTATGTGTGTGTGTGTATGTGTGAGGAGGATAGAAATAGAGAGATTGTCTCTGTGCCAGTGGGTAAAAGAGCATTGGTAGGGGAGGTGCGAGAGGCGTGGACCCATGGCACTTGGCCATGCTATGCTATCGCTCTGTTAGATGGTGGTGGCAGTGCAAGGGGGGTATGGGGAGGTTGTGTTCATTGGATGGTACTAAGATTGGCAGCAATCTCTTACGACACACTTATAAAAAATCCATTAGATCCATAGATTTCTTTTAACAAACAAAGTATTCAAATATGACTATTTATTGCGTAGTACTGTTTGTGTGTGCGATAATATTTCGGTTATCTGTCAATTCTCCTAATCGCTTTAAGAAGTGGATAATAATAATA
This sequence comes from Heterobranchus longifilis, assembly GCA_028570985.1. Classification (NCBI taxonomy): domain Eukaryota; kingdom Metazoa; phylum Chordata; class Actinopteri; order Siluriformes; family Clariidae; genus Heterobranchus; species Heterobranchus longifilis. The sequence goes on along the minus strand of JAOVVB010000011.1, from coordinate 4,913,216 downwards.
ATAATAATAATAATATGTGAAACCATTTCTTACATAACTATTTCTATATTAAATAAAAAGACAATAAATTTTTGTCACATCTGTTTGTGTTTTTTTTCTCCCCCCTCCATATATGCTTCTGCACTTTTATTCCAAGCACTCTTACATAACCTAATATCACTTTAATCACTTTACATGTAATTACCGGTTAATACGCCTTTATATTTGGAAATCTGAATCACCACCAAAGATCATTTCTCTTCCTCACGTTTTTTATTTTGACCTCGCTCCTCGTGTCCTTGATTAAACTTTTCATTTCATACGCCTAAAACACTACGTTCATTAGCACTCAGCGCTCTCTGATCGGGAGTCGGTGACGATTTATCGCGGCTCAGGCCTAATCGCAGCTGAGCACTTTTTTCCCCCTTTTTTTTTTCCCTCCTTGGAGTTGTAAATATTTGATGGGCGACCTGATTCAGACGAGTCAAGCACCATTTCACACTCCCTTTCATGCGCGGCGCTGCCAGATCTGCCTGCCTTGCTCGCACGCTCCACAATGAGAACAGATTTAGGTGGGAAGACATCAACAACCCAGATACAAGGAACACCAGGGACCAGGTGTCTCTGCACTCGTCGCTCGATTCGGTCCCTGCATCTTTTCTATTTATACACGTTTATGGAATAAACAAGGCCCGGGAAGAAGAGAAAAAAAAAAGAAAGAAAGAAAATTATGAAGTATCCTGAGCGTTCGCTTCGAAATGGCTGAAGCATAAAAGAGCTTTTCAGACACGGGAAAATAACAAGTGTGTGTCTTTGTGCGATGAAAGTAGCGGCTTTCCGACAGTTCAGACTGAGAGCTTCTTTTTTTTCGTCTTTTAAACCCTGCTAAAGGTTTTGTGTGTATTTGGTTAGTTACAGCAATTACGGCCAGTAAGTGACAGCCAAAAGCACGCGAGAGAGAGAGAGAGAGAGAGAGAGCAGACTGCTTCCCTGTGCAAGACTCCTCTGTCGAACATCTGCTCAGAGATTTGCATATTAATTAACCCATATTAACTCTAATTATTCTGGGAAATTATCAAATAAATTAAATTTTCTAATTTTAACCTTTCCTTTGCTTGACGGATGTCAGCACAGGAGGAAACCCGGAAAAAAACCTGCGCTCACCTGGGCAACTGTTTTACTCTTTCTTAATTTTTTTCCCTTTCTTTCTTGTTTCTGCTCTTCTATTATTTTTTTTTTGCTGTTGGTCCTGAGGGCAGCCAAGGGAGCTTTTGTGTGTGCGTGTGTGTCTCTCTGTCTTTCTCTCTCTGTGTTTTTTTGGCTCCCGTGTCTGGGAGGTGGGGGACGCTGGGCCAGGAGCATGTGTGTGTGTGAGTGAGTACAGATGGCGAACTCGGGCAGGACGACGAGAGGAGGAGAGTCAGGCCACCGAGCCGAGCAGCCGAGCAAAGCTCCGAGCTTTCTGTCTTTTTTTTCCATTTCCAGCCTGTTGCTTCAGCCTCGGCAAATAAACGGGACTTTAATTCAATTAGGGTCCGGCTACCGTGGCTGGCTGCCTCACGGTAGAAATGATTGAACATAACAACCCCCTTGCTGACACAATAGGTCTCTGAAGCACTCCGGAGTCGGTTAGGTTTGCTTTACACTTCGCTGGGTTTTTCTCCGACCATGGGGCAGCTTCGATCTTTTGTTCGGTTTTGGACACCGTTAACCCCCCCTTTCTCACCAACAATCCGCCACCAAAATTTTTTCTTTAAAGATGTCATTTTTTTTATCGTTATAAGACACTAAGTTTTGGAAAAAATTGCCTTGAAATAAAAAGTCTTTAGTTAAAAACTTTTTAAGACTAACAGCAAAATAAATATTCATGAGTTTCCCTATTCAGGTGGAAACCGTTGTGAAAGGAAATGACGACAGTTTGCTCTCATTGCCTACCCCAATACCCAACATTAACGTCCACCTGAATGCTTTTACACCCCCATTGCCATTGGCACACACACTCACACTCACATGCTCACACATATGCAGAGACCCCCCACTACCACAACTACCCCTGAGCCATTCAGGTGATCTGTGTGTATGAGACAGGCAGGAGAGGGCATAGTTATCCTCCAATAGGGTTACCATCCTCACCTATTACCCCTGCTGACACACAGCAGCTGGTCCAGGAGGCAAAACATCCAGGAATAGCTCCATCCACCTCAGGGGAGCTCTGATCTCCTGCTCTGCCATAACCAGAGGCCATTGTCTGGGCACGGGTGCAGGCCTTCCCCTGGATCTGGATCTACTCTGTGTGGTTGAAAGGAACCATGCCCCCAGGTTGGACTGCGGTTAAGGAGAGTGTAGGGATGGAGACACTAAGTGCAACACGGGAGTCTAAAACAGCATTGTTTGGGACGAGAGGCTTGCAGAGGAGCAGTGTGAACGGTATGCAAGATGTCTGCTTGGATTAAATGGTCTTCCATAATGACAAAGTTTCTCGGGTGCTGAATAAATATTCGTATTGTGTTTTGGCAGATTTATTAAGGCTAACAGGTAAGAAACAGACAAGTCTTTTGTTTTTTTAAATCAATTTCCTGTACTTGCTTTAGATCCAGATTGCTTCATGGGACTTAATTTTATGGAATGTATTCTTAAACATTCATAATGTGTGTCTTGATACGGAGAAAAAAGAGAGCAACGGCACACTTCTGAGAGTCAAATACTTGGACAAAAGGCACGATTCCCTCCACTTTCAGCCTTAAATGATTTTATGAACCCTAATAATGGTGCTGAATTGCGACAATTTCCAACCCCAACCCCCTACAGGTCTGTTCAAAAGATCCTAAACAATGCTGTTTGTTTGTTTATTTATTTATTACTATTGTTACTTTTCCCTCACCTTTAAGCGGCGCTGGCCGCTTGTGGAGGCGCTAGTCATCATAATCGATACCAAACGCACAATACATGTCATTAGCGTCTGCCCTGTGTACCGTCTAACTGACAGGCCAATATGAGCGCCCCTGAATAGGTTACGATGGGGAGCGCTAAGCCTAGCATTAACTGAGACTGGGGCAATTAAGGGTGTCATTTTAATTATCTGTACCATTCGAGTGCGAGATGTTCCTTTTATTTACTTGAGATCAAAAGCAGGAGAGAAAAGCCGGCGAGACGTAACAGGTAGCATCAGACGGAGAATGGCAGGCGTAATTGCCTTTGTTGCGGCTGACACTTGGACGAGGCAGAACCAAATAGAGCTTGTCATCTGAGGAGAACTTAGCCGAGAAGTAAACATTATCATTTCTTTGTCTCTCGCGCGCTAGCAACACAAAAGATTGATTAGCAGAGAGGTGAGGAACAGAAATAATGGCCGTGGTGACATTAGCAGGTTGGAATTATTGTGTTGAAGTGCACAATGCCAGACGAGGAATGGCTGTCTGTCAGAGATGCCATTTAAACAATACACACAGTCTCGAGTAAAAAAAAAAAAAATAATTGTTCCTCGCTCCTTGTCTGAATTAGCAAAGTTCTGCCCTCCCCCGCCATTATTGTTCATTCTTTTCAAAAAATGTCCAAGTAACTAAGTCGCTGCCAGATTTTAACTTCTGCTCAATATGACACTCCTTTTTTCTTTTTTTTTCTCCCCTCTCTGGCGATCTCCCTCTCTCTGTCACTTTTTGTCTGTCTCAGTTTTTATGACTCATCGGCTAAGACACGTTTAAGATGTTTACTCTGATGCTTAGGCTAACAGCTCACACTGTTATGCTAATACTCAATGATTGGACCCTTTTTCACTGGGATACAGAAAGTAAAAAAAAAAATTTAAGCACTTAAACATGATAACTCATTTACAGTCAATGAGTAAAGTTGTTATAACAACAACAACAAAAAAAGCAATGATGTTGAGTGTTGTTTGGAATCTTGTAAAAAGCTGGGTTTCCTGTTTTAAATTGTTGTTAAAAGAATTTATATCGTTGTATATTAACCTTAATAATTGCACAGTATATATTTGATCTTGGATTTGCTTTTGGTGCTGCCACAATGGCACTGTGGTTCAAGTCCCCCCTCTGCTTTGTGTGTCTGGAGTTTGCATGTTCTCTCATGCTTGGTGAGTTTTCTTCCAGGTGCTCCTGTTTCCTTCCAGAGTCCAAAGACATGCAGATTAGCCAAATTGGCATTTCCAAATTGCTTGTAGTGCATGAGTGAGCATGTGTATGTGCTTGTGCACTGGGATGGATTGGCACACCGTTCAGATTGTACCCTACCTAGTACCTCAAGTCCCCTGGGATATGTTCAGGTCCTCCTGTGACCCTGTACAGCATAATCATTATAGAAAATGAGCAAGTGAGGTTTGTTTTTATTTTAAATGGTGGTCGCCATGGTTAACTGTTTCCTTCATTACCCCGTAATACCTTTGAGACAACCTGTGGGTGCGAGTAGCCGAGATCTGTTTTTGTCTGTCTATGGTGGGGAACAGAAAAACCAACCAGTGGTAGTCAGATTTAGTCCTTTGACTGACCTTGCGGCAAAAGTTTCTTTCATTACTTTTGCAAAAGATTTCCCCATGTTTGTCTCGCCATCTGTTTTTCCGCACACTCCATACCAAAACATCGAGCTCGGACCTCATCTCCCTGTTGTCTACCAATCATTCGGAGTCCACCCAGCCCTCTGAAACCTGCCCTGCTCCCTCTGTGGTGAGGAACAGAAAAAGAAAGAGTTTTTTTTTTTTGTTTTTTTTTAAACCTGTCCAGCCTTAGATAATTTCATTCAGCCATCTTCTGGCTTGCAATTCTTTTACTTCAGCTTGTGGATCAGTGTTTGAGGGATGGTTGGGATGGGAGTGTGTATGGGGGTGGGGGGTATTAGGGGGGGAGCTAAGGGCTTCCCAGGCCTCCAGTTCTTTTGTGTTGCGCCCTAACCTCATACAAACCACAAACCCCAACAAAAACCTACTGCCTGACTGCTGCCAGGCAAGGAAAGGGTTAAAATCTGAAGTTGGAATGGGTGGGGGTGGAGGGGGGTTGGGGGGCTACAGGGTAACATAGAGGGAAAACAGGGCAAAAAATAGGACATTATCAATCGCGCCTAAGGTATATCTGGACCACACATTAAGTTTTGAATGTCTCACTTTCCTTTCTCCTTGTCTATTCTTCCCTAACACCCCCCCCTCTCTTCTTTTGTCTTCTTTTTTTTCCTTCTACCCCCCCTCTCTATCAGTGAGGGCATTACCCAGTCTGAACTTGCCTAAACCCTTGTGGTCACACCTCTTGAAAAGGTTTTGTTTCCTCCGTCAATTGGTATTCAGCCCAGGTCAGCGGATGCCTCTGGCCTCGTCTCCGTCGCCGTTTTCATTTTAATTTGCACCTGTTGTGCAGTTGTTCGGAAGGCAAGTGCGGGCCGGCGGATTAGCCAAAGATCATGTTATGAACAGATATGCGCGGTGTAATCTTTTCTGTCCACAGGGGAACGGTAAGAAAGCCTGTGCTTTTCACAATCCAACACCGCCCCCCCCCTTTTTAAAAACCCCTTCCTTCTTTTTTTTCCCCTTCACTTTTCACATCCGTGAGAGTTTTACTCAGAGGGCTGTCGGATATGTGACGAAAAAGTCAAGTCTGAGAAGGGAGAAAAAAAAAAGTTAGCGACATAATTATTTTCTTCTTTTTTCATTCAGTGGTTGGCATCAAGCCTCATGCTTTTCTCTGCAAACTGATTTGCTTTATCGAGCAACTGCAGAGCACAGGGCCAGTTTAGAAAACTCGCTGCTCTGTCATTGTTTTTCTCTTTTGTCGGTTCCCATGATGTCATGGCTTCACGGCCGATTGTGTTGCAAAGACGAGCCTTGCTTTCCGTCTCGAATGTCTACTAACTATCATAGTTTGTGTGTGTGTGTGTGTGTGTGTGTGTGTGCGCTCACTCTTTTGTTTTAAATGCAGGCCGGTGGATGAACAAGAAGTAAATTTTTTCATATTTCAACCTTCATGCGTTTTAAGATTCAGGCATTTGGACATTTTTGCCTTTTCCTGAAAAGAGGAAAGCCCTCAGGACGTGCGTTGTCACTCACTTGTCACCGACCTATCGTATATTTTGAGATCTTTTCAGAGATTTTTTCATTGTAAGGAAGGCATGGGGGAAAGTGATAAAGTGGAAGAAAAGCACCTCCACCTGAACATCAAATATTCAGCGTCGCAGAATGCTCTCGGAAATCAGAATTCTTCCCAAATCACACAAAAAAATTTATAATAATAATTAGGTTATTAATTACTGATAAAATGAAGAGATATACTAATGATAAAGTATTTACGTCTGATGGAATGTGAATGCGAGGAACGTGTGAAAGGTGCAGCTCTCTGGAATCTCAGGCTATTTTGGCGCATTCAAATAGCAGCTGCTTGCTTACACACACATAACTCTATACACACACACACACACATACACACACACGCTCATGTTATGTTTTACTACATGTACGTGACTAATTTCTGATTTTCGACTCAAACTCTATCCTTGGTCTTACAGTGCTCAACTACGAGAACGTTGTGGAGACCGGATCCGAGACGGATGAAGAGGATAAGCTGTTGGTGTCCGAGGAGGACGGCCTACTGAATGGCGCCGCCAGTCCAGCCAGCCTGGCCAATCACGAGCCGTCGACACCGCTGTCGCCGAGACTGGGGCACACCCTCATGACGAAAGTGGACGACGAGGAGGATGAAATGCGGGACAGCGGTGTGGAGCACGTATGGAACGACAGCGATATGCTGAGAAGCTCCGTCGACGGTACAGGTACAATTCTCGAAAGTTCTTGTTGGCTCACAAGCCCCGCCCACTTTTTAAAAAGTTTTTTTATTAAGCACAACTGGTTTGATTTTTGTAGTGCCAGGGATTGAGATTACATTACATCGGAAGATAAATGCTCCCCATGTTTCAAATGTGTGATTTATAGGCAGCGTGAATGGGACTTGCACATCGTAGAACGTTTAGTTAAAATACAGCTTTAAGTACGATAGCGGCGACGGTGACGCAAAATACAAAAATTGCATTTTTAGGAGTCGCATTAGAGAATATATCATTATTTCCTCAAGCTAGCATTTAAAAAAAAATAGCTCCAACACTTTATAAAAAATTTTTTTTAGACGTAAAATTGTTACTATTGTCCTAAAATCTGTTTTTTATTCTCAAGGCGATTGTTACTTGTCAATTTCTTAAATCGCCTGTCGATCCTTAGTGGATCGCTATCATATACTCTTAGATATGACGAACGCACAATATTTTAGAGTTAATTATAGAATTTTATTAGGATCTTGTAAAGTAAATCACAAGTAGTAATGTTAAAAATCTATAATGATAATAATAATAATAATAATAATAATAATAAATAAACTCAAGTTTTTCATTTATGTGCCTTTGCATAGACTTAAAGGTAGTTCTCCTTCCAAGCTTTATAGAAGAATGCACATTTTAGAGCTAGTTGTAGAATTGTATTAGTAAATGTAAATGACAAGTTAGTAATATTAAAAACAAACAAAAAAGTTTTAAAGTTATGCACCTTTGAAGAGAATTATAGGTAGTTCTCCTTCCAAGTTTTGTGACCGTGTTTAAGCGAGTTTATATCCAGGAAGCAAAATTTTGACAGCAATTCCAAGTGTTTTTCTGCTGAAAATTTGAATGGCATGTCTGACTGGGAGCGATGCCTAGAATTATAAAAAAAAAAAAAAGGGTTTGTACCAAGAACTTACTATCTAATTAGCACCAGAGCTAACCATTTCTCTTTAAACGTACGATCAGACTCGGCGAGTGTGAGATATTCGGAGTTCCCTGACACTCTCATTTGTAATTAGCGCCACATTAGGACGAGGGAGACCCGGCAAACTTTGTAATTTTTTTCCCCCTTTTTTTTCTTTTTTTTTTTTTCTGCAAGCGTCATTGGCGACCGAGCACCAGTCATGGATGCTTGAGAGATAAATACTTTTAATTAGGGGGAGAGGGTAATCATTAAAGGAAGCCAGGCTGCTGCAGCAAAAAAAAAAAAAAAAAAAGGAAAAAAAAAGTCGTTAACAATCTTAAATGAAATTTTTATTTTTATGATAGCCATTTACATGTATAATAAGAGTCAATGATTCTTGGAAGCATGTGACAGAAACGGAGTGTGGCGAGAGCCCGTGGAAGACAGCCCCATTTAAATGAGCCGGGCTCGGCTATTCATTTCTGCTAATGAACTAGCTGCGCGCGGGCCAGGCAGAGAGGGAGCGTTCAGGAGTCTAAAAATTTAATACGCTCCAAATAATACGGCCATTTACAGAGGAGGAGCTCGCCGTACCGCCGTTATTAACGTTATTAACTCCGAATTCCCTTCAGGAGACGATCCGTGATCATTATTCGCAATATTCCTGCACCGCAGTTTTTTTCCCCCGTAGTTTGGAGAACAGGGTTCCGTTTTTCCAACTGTAATTTCTTTTTCTTTTTTTTTTTTTTTCAAAGGTTGTAAATCATGAAAGATAAACAAGTGCCTGTTTCAGAGTATTGGTTAATTTGATAAAAGCTCTCGGAGCCGTGGTGTCTGAGATTCAGCCGTGTTGCAACTCGGCTCGGAGATAGCGTGTGTGTGTGTGTGAGTGTGTGTTGTGATAAAACCTGAGCAAAAGGCAAGGGAGAAGTTCATTAGCTTTGGGTGAAAGACGCAATCCCTCCCTCTTGCTTAAATTCGCCGCCACTTTCACTCTTTCCAGCTTTTTTTTTTCCCTCCACTCTTTCGGTGCCTTCGTGTCTGCAGTGGAACCTCAGCACATAGCTCGACTTTGAGATAAGACTTGTCTCCTCTCTCTCTCTCTCTCTCTCTCTCTCTCTCTCTCTGTGCATCTCTTTCCATCTGTATCCATTCATGTCTGTCTTTTTCTTCTTCCTTCTCAATCTATCTGTTTATCTCTCTCTCTCTCTTTCTTTCTCCTTTCACTTTTAATCTCTTGGTCTGTTTCTTTATCTTTGTCTTGTCAACTCTTTCCCTTTCTGTCTCTTTCGGTTTCTTCCCTCTACGTTTGGGATTTCTCTTTCTCTCAGTTCTCTCTGTCTCTCTATCGCTCTCCATGTTTGTGTCTCACAGTGTGTGAGGCAGCCAGAGAGACAAGCCAAAGAGAGAGAGACACAAATATAGAGAGATAGACAGAGAGAGACTCGGACACCAAACAGAGACACACAAAAATGGAGAGAGAGGTAGAGAGACTCGCCCACCTACTGAGACAAAGAGACAGAAAGCAAAAGAGTTGAGAAGACAGACAAAGAAACAGACTGAGAGATGAAGAGAGAGAAGATAGGATGTAGAGTCTCATTCTCTATTTAACGTTCCATGTTTGTGTCTCTCTTTTTCTCTGTCAGTTGTGACAGTCTCTCTCTCTGTCTCTCTCCATGGTGGTGTCTCTCATTCTCTCTGTTGGTGTTAGAGTCTCTCTCTCTATCTCCCTGTGTGCGTGTGTCTCTTTCTCTTTGCCTATTCATGAGTGTTTGTCTATTTTTCAATCTGTCTCTACCTGTCTGTGTTGCTCTCTACCTATCTTATCTTACGCTTTCTCTCCCTGTCTTTCTGTTTGTCTCTTTTTGTCCCTCTTCCTCTCCCTCGTCTATCTTTCCATCTCTCTGTCTCTTAATCAGTCTCCCTGTCTTTGTCTCTCACTCTGTCAATCTATGTTGTGTGTTCTCTCTCTCTTCCTCTCTCTCTCTCCTTGCTAACCGATTCAGCCACTGCAGCCGTCCTTGACATTCCTCCATCCCACAATGCACTTCACACGGTGTGCTGGAAAGTGTGACATCATTATCTCAGCCACCCGCTTTTGTAAATATATCACCTGCATTCTTTCTTCCTTTCTTTCTTTCTTTCTTTCTTTCTGTCTCTCTTTTTTCCGCTTTCTCTCTCTTCACCTTCTCTTGCTTTTCTTTCCGGGCTAGCCCGAGGATTTCTGTTCTTTTTCTTTCTTTCTTTTTTTCTTCGAGGCAGGAGAATAACAAAAGCGCAAAAGGGAACGGTGTGTTTTCGCAGCGCGGGGTTCCAGCGCTTAACTCGGCCGTAAAGAAGGGGAATGTTTTGAAAAGAAACACGCCATGTGCTGTTAGGTAGGGAGTGAGAAATACGGGGCTGAGAAATAGCGGCCGACACCACCGGGGTCACGGAGGGAAGCCGAACACTGGCCTCTTCCTCCTTCTTTTTCTTTCTCTTCTGACCTGATGGATCAGCGCTGATTTATTCCACTCAGACACAGGAGCCAGACACACAGGTCTTTCTCTCTCTCTTATACACACACACACACACACACACACACACTGACAACTCTAAAGCTTTCTGCCCAGATAAACGTGAGACCTGTGTGTTTTTGTGTGTGTGTGTGTGTGTGTGTGTGTGTGTGTGTATGCATGTGTGTGTGAGCGCGCAGGAGCAGTATAACATAGACCACGTCTTCCTCCTACTGGAGGGCAGCTCCATGACCTCTCTTCCCTTCAACTCTTCACATTCTGCATTTTCTACATGTAGTTTGGGCTTTAAAGCTTTTTCAATAACTTCCAAATGACGTTCAAGTCAAACCCAGACTTTTGATTGTGCCGAATAACCGAATAACAGTTATAAGAGTAAGAAAAAAAAAACTCACTTGATGTCTCTATATAATCCCCTCCTACACTGATGCACTTATCCCAGCGTTTTACTAGTGCTTGGAGACCATCAAGTTAAAAAGTTTTCTCAGTACACCAAAGCCATAATCAGACTGCCTGCTTCACATCTGGAACCCTGGCCTCCCAGAAACTCCTGAAGTGACCCTTTTCTTTAATGAATAAAAAAGTCCCAGTTTGGCTAGAACGCCATTCATACTTGCACAATATTGCGTTTTTTTCTGTTCCTCTTCTCTTACTCTTCAGATCAAATTACACATGTCTTTCTATGTGCAAGTCATGTGATGTGGCACGATCCCAACTTATCGTAATCGGTCTAAATTAAAGCCTTAATAGCATGGTTATGAATGCAAAAACAAATGCCTTTGTGAGGTTAACTGTAAATATTTAGAAAAAAGATACATAAATTACTTGCGGCTGCTTGATAAATTGACTTTGACATCTGTACCATAATGTACATCATAAACATTATGATTCTTCTCATGTAGTTTTAAAAAAAAATGTTGTTTCAAAATTCAACCATCTTTGTCAATGAAAATATGACTACGCCATATGTCTTTAGAGCGAATTAATAAACTGCACATGACCCTAACCTGCGTAGGTGGACGATTGTAGCGGGTCGGAGGTGATTCCCGTCACTGTTGTGCTGTGATGTCATCAACATGAGATGCAAACACAACAAATCTTTCTTTTTTTTTTTTTTTTTTTATATGAGAGAGTGTGTGAGGTTTTTCTTTATCCCTTTGTTACAGTAACGTCTCTCTCTTTCTCTCCCTCTGTCTCTCTCTATCTATGTTTCATTGTTTCTCTAACTTTCTAAAAACTGCACATTTAAAAAAAAAAATCTATATTAAAACATTTTCTTGTCTGGATTTGGCATCACTTTTCTTAAAACGATCCATTCATGCAAATGAAACACTCCTGCTTCCTCAGTCCTCTATGTATCAGGTTTGTGAATGATAAAACAAAGAACAAGCAGTATTTTTATGCTGAGCGCTACGCGTAACGGTCACACGAGAGTCCGGGGGAGGCGCGGCAATATTTATTACAGCCTTCGTCTTCTCGGAAATACCTTGATTTAATTTCTAAAGCCAGACCGGAAGGACCAAAGAAGGACTCCCTAAGTTAATTGTCTCCGGGACTCACAATACGCTCTTGTCCTCTAACCCCGCCAAGGAAAAAAAAAAATCCCCCGAGCTGAGTTTATTCGTGTCTGTCTAATTTATGTCCGTCCGTCCTACCTGAGGTCCGACACGGCATGCATTAAAAAGATTGTCGTGTATGAAGTCGTGTAGCACACAGGTGAACCTGTTTCATGCATTGTCTCTTTCCGAGCAGAGAGAGCAGGGCATTGTTTTTTCCTTTCCTTTCTAATGTCAGACCCTTGACATCCTCTTTGTCTTCTCTCTACAGATGAACTAAAGGACGACTTTGACAGCATGGTGCCTGACGCTGCGCTACAGCCCATCGGGAACGGTACAGGTGAGTCTCACGTATTTCTAAAACCCAGCCCACTTTTCCAGGAGTCACATGACTTTCACATATTTATGATCGGCATGATAGCTGTGTTTAAGACACTTTTCATATGTTTTTTTGTTTGTTTTTGTGTTTCTTTCCATGTGATTACTCCTCACATGATTCACTTACACATGATTCATTCGCTTCCACGTGATTTTCCCCCCTCAAATGATTCATTCATTCATTTTAATTTATTTACAAATATTGTACAAACATGATTCATTTGTTTTGCCATGTATTTGTTTAAAAAATATATTTTTTTACATTCATTCATTTTAATCAAACATCATTTATGTTCACTTGCAATGTTAGTGCATGCTTTTTTTTCTTCTTTTAATGGGTTAGTTTCACAATAATTTTTCCGTCTCAGATTTGATTTTCTCACATAAATAAATAATTGTTCTTGAATATTAAATGTCCGCATATTACATGTAAAATCTCTGTGCTGAAATATGAAATCAGTTCTATTTTCCTGTTATGTCCCACCATCCATCTTCAATCAAACCCGACACCCACGATCCTCTCTGAACGTTATCTCTCGCCTCCTTCGCATCACAGAGGCGCTCTGATTGGCCGTGGCGCCGGCCGAGTGATTGAACGTTAGTTTAAAAAAAATAAATAAAGTGAATTCTTCTGCACGTCTCAAACTCTGCCAGCGCTAACCACAGCTCTGGCTCCGGACACAACCGGGAAAGTCTTCAGTGTAGAAATGGAATTTTAATAAAGGTTTCCATTTATGATCTTAGCCTTGTGGAAAGCAGAGCAGCGCGCTGGGGCTGTTTTTGGAAACCCACTCACGGATTACAATTGATTTGGCTTCTAAACCCTGAAACCGAACAGTTCGTAGAAGGTGAGGAGGGAAAGATGAACAGAAAGTGTTAGGTACCACTCGAACCTAGGACAGCAACAAATCCTAAAAAAAGTGATGAAGTATTGGAGGGATGAAGCTATTCAGTGAAGTGTCATGATTCATTTGTGTCCGAATTCATGTATCGCCACACTGACTCCAAAAGCGATATTTTTAAAATTTAGATCCATTTACATTTGAGCTGGTAAAACATTGCCATTCATCTGTAATCCTAAGTTTATTTAGAATTTAAACTGAATTTACAAAAAAAAAAAAAAAAAAAAATCAAATCAGGATAAAATCTTGATACTTACAGAATCGCAATGCAAATCGAATCGACACCTAAGTATCGTGCTAATATCGTATCGGCTGCCCCCTGGTGAACAAATACTGTATAATTCCAGTTCAAAAATAGAATCTGTCCATAAACCCAATTTGTTCAGATTATGTCCTCTTCAAAAGTGGTATTCAGCTCATCCACAGTGAGACGGAAATCACATAAGCGAGGCTTAGGTGCGTTATTGTGTGTGTGTGTGTGTGTGTGTGTGTGTGTGTGTGTGTGTTTATTTTAATTACTCGGCACACGCCACAGCGTAGGGTTCCTTCCTGATAACGAAGGCTACGTTTTATACACTCCAGTTCCTCGGATCTGAAGAGGGAGCGCAAAAGGTCCATTGGCACTTTGACATTTTCGAGACATTTTTGACATCGACACAGTCCACTACCTTGACCTTTCAGCAAATTAGACCATAAAATGTTTACTGTCTGACAAATCTCAGTACACAGTTTACCTTTCACTCCGGCATGGCCTAATTAAAAAGGTGGCTAATAAAATCTCCCAGCGCTCTGTCACCTTCTCCGTAGAATTCCGCCTAATTGACAGATGAGACGGCTCGAGGAGACACGGACGCTAATCTCTTTACAAATATAATGAATAATGGAGCGAGCCGAAGGAAACTTGGCAGTTTTCAGCTGCAGTATTTAGGTGCCAACAAAGACGTGTCTGGATATATATATATATATATATAGGTTTTGTAGGAGTGTTTTTTCCCTTTCTCCATTTTATTTAACATTCCATTTAATCACATGGCAGAATTTAGGATGCCTGGAAAAAGCACGCCCTGATGAAACATCCCGTCCGTATCTCGGTATCGTAACTTCCTGTAATTCGAAGCGTAATTTTTCTGAAGCTGTCTCGTTAGGAGTTTGATTAGAGAAATCAGAAGTAATGCACGGCCTGTAGCAAACATCATTTCCTCCCAGAGCTTCCCTCATCGCGCGGCACCTAATACATTTAAAGCCAAGGAGGGGAGAAAACGAAAAAAAGTGCAGGGGTTTATCGTTAAAAGCCTTTTTCCACAATTCAGATGGCATTCCTGCTAGATTAAGCCACATTTCTTATTTTAGTGGCCATTAGTTGACAAGATAAGGCCGTAATTTAGACGTATCCCTCGCAACTAGTACTTTAATGTTGGTTTGTTTTGTTTGTTTGTTTGTTTTTTTTAGCAGGTTTATTACATCTGCTACATGTTACCAGAGCTCTGCGTTCTTTTTTCACTCATTCCGACTGTCCTTCACTCCGTCTCTTTCTTTATATAGTGAAGAGAATGGACTGCACAGCAGAGTTTGAGGAGTTCTTCGCTAAAAGGAAGATGGCCGAAAGCGAGAGCCATGTGGTTAGCATAGCCGAGTATCTTCAGCGCACCGACACGGCCATCATCTACCCCGAGGCTCCGGAAGAGATAGCCCGTCTGGGCACACCCGAGGGCCCCGGGCATGAAGAGAACGGTAAGGACGCGCCACCCCTGCATACCCAAGTGTTTACCTTCTGAGAGAAGTGCAGCTGTTAGGGCGCTGAAATCAGATCCCTGTCCTCAGGGAGAGTGCGGGCGAATTGCGCCAGCCTGGACACACTCACATACCTCACTCATGAGGAAAGAGGGGCGAATTAGACATGGAAAAGACCACCAGTTAGACGAAATGGCACGATACTCAAGACTGGAGTCATTCATGGGGTCAAAATTGAGACTATTGCGCTATAACAACCTAAATATACTGTACACGGTGCAAAAATATTGCTACATGATATGAAGGTTTAAAATGGGCATCACAATGTTATCCTGCTTACACTTCAATAGTTAATAGTACATATTATTTAGTTGCTTGCATCTTTTTAATACTTTACCTTCACATTTGATGAGGTTATATTTTTGCATCTTCATCAAAGATTTTTCAAATGAAATACATACATGGTTATTATTATTTTTAAATATTATGAATGAAAATTCTAATTATAAGTATATTTAAAATCTTTTATTTACAGATTGTTTCTCTATCTCTCATTTTTTACACAATGTGCAATGCTGAGCAAACCATGTGTTCAAGTGTATGTGCTCATGCATTAGTGTGTGTACATATTTGAGTGTGTATGTGTAGGGTTACTAGTGCCAGGCCTGACGATGGCACTCAGTATAGCAGATTGTAGAGATACCTCCCATACCAGTCTGGGCATAGCTCCAATTAGCTGCCATTGATTTGCTGACCTTTTGGCCCACTGCCCCTTCCCATCCTTCCTCCCTCCTTCACTTACACTCTCTCTCTCTCTCTCTCGCTCACTCTTTCCCTCGTTCTCTCTCTCCGGCACAGACCTGCCACCTGGAACTCCAGATGCTTTCGCCCAACTGTTGACCTGCCCCTACTGTGACCGGGGTTACAAGCGCTTGACTTCCTTGAAGGAGCACATCAAGTACCGTCACGAGAAAAACGAGGAGAACTTCGCCTGCCCTCTGTGCAACTACTCCTTTGCTTACCGCACTCAGCTGGAGAGACATATGGCCACGCACAAGCCTGGACGAGATCAGGTGAGCGTCACATGTCCTGCCCTCCCTCCCTTACTGTATTTCGCTCATGTGCTCTCTCTCTCACTCTCACTCTCCTTCCTCTACCAGCTATGCTCTTCTAGCGTGCACCCTCTCAATTTGCTAGGCTTTCATCAACTCTCTCTATCTCATTCTCACGCGCTCCCTGCTACACATATACGTAGCCCTTGACTTTATACATTATTCCTAATGCGCTGTATTCCCATGAAGAAAAGAGATCATTTTGATTGGCGATCGTTATTAATTTTTCATGGCGTTTTGAAGATGCAGATCTTTTACTGGTAATAGCCTTATTAGAGGCCTAAATGGCTTTTTGATGGCCTGCTCATATGATTCCGCGGTCTTATGTTCACGATCGAATGATTGTTTTAATTTCCAATTTAGAAATTTCATCTGCACTTTAAATTTACTCTCATTTTTTTGTTAATGTTCTTTAAAAGTCAGCCCGTCGGCCAATTAGATGGCGTAATTCTTCGTTTTCTGGAAATACAAACATCGGCTTTAATGGCAGGTAGAGTAAAATTATTCGTCCAATTATTTGGGGTACAAGCGAGTCGTTCCCCTGGTTCCGTGGCAAACGATCTCCAGATGAAGCGGTGCATCGAAATCCTCAGTTTAATTGTTTACTATCCGGCTCGTGCGGCACGTCGTGGTTGTCTTTCATCTGCACGAGATAATGTTCCAGCTCTAACGGAGTGATTTAATACAATGTGGCAACACTGGCAGCTTGTTCACCTGCCTTCCCCAGTCTGCTCGAAACATGAGATGGCCCATTCTCCTCGTGTACCCTGCTAATCCACAAATTACTTCCTATTTATTGTGTGGTTTTTTTTTTTTGCGTACTTCCTTCACATAGAAAGACTTTCCTGTTAAATGGTCCCCCTAGTCCCACTTCATGTTTGTTTTATTATGCAAAAATCCGATAGTGTTAAAAAACAGTGTTGGCCAAAAGCACTGCCTCGATTGACGCCTGCTTTTCAGGGTTTCTACACCCTCTGATTTCCTGTTTAGTCATTTTATGGCCGCTCCTCCCCACTGCCACCTCGCATTTCTATATTAATCACAAACAAATACGCTGTTCATGACTAACTCAAGAAACAACGCGAGTAACATGAGTCACACTGGGTTAGAGGTTTTCCCCAATTTTCTCCACTAATTTACAGTAAAAATGCTAACCAGCCTTGCCAAATCATACAGCGTGAGGAGTTACTCGCTGTCAGCCGATCATATGCAAATACCCATTCAGGTTCTCTACCCACGACATGACTAACACGTCACATGGGGCTGAAAAAAGCCCCCTTATTCTGCACTGCCATCCACAATTAAAGCAAAAGGATTGTGTTAATGGTGGCATGGCTAAACCCTACCTCCATTCTCATGGGGTGTTTTCATAGGAGGAAAAATCATTGGGGGTAGTGGTGGTGGTTAGTTCTGGTGGTGTTCAGGGGGGTAAAGCAGCTGTTGCTGTTTGTTTATGCAACTCAGCAACATACGAGCGAGTAGTGGGGTACCTCCCTGGCGCAGAGCCGCTTGGCTCCCCGCTTGATCTCGGAAGGTTGCTGCTGTTTGAACAATCCTCCCTGTGTCCTGCCTTTACGCCATCTGTCTCCTGTCGGAATGCAAGCCCAGTTGTCAGAGCAGATCATGGGCGGCTCCTCTCGCCACCGCTTGCATACCCTTTGTGTTCTCCCAGCCATTTAACATATTCACCTCCCACTCAGAATTAATTGTGCACGCCTGGTGCGCCACCGCTTCCCCACACTTACACGCCGTATTGTTGTTGTTGTTATCGTCGTTATATTTAGAGGGTTTTTTTCCCCTCTTCTTCCGTGTGCTTTGAATTGCAAATCGGTGCTGCACCGATGTTTATCTTTTGATCGAAAGACCTATGTGCTGTACTCACGTGTTTATTAAAGAGTTTAAATGTCCTGGAAATTCACTTTCAATTATCAAACCGAAACATTTACTCGAGCCCACCTTTTTTGAATAATTAACTTTATTTCCAGGTACATTGAGAGAAGGCTTCGTTAAATATGCAGGATCTCGTCCGAGTGATTATCCCAAATTAATTAAAGTGGAATAGATTGCCTTCTCTAATGAGGGAGAAACTCTTAAAAAAAAAAAAAAAGGAGCCTTTTATTTATTTCTCGGTGCTGCCAGATTATAAAGCCGTTCTTCGCTGGCATGCGAGTCAGGAAATTAAAAGGTATGTAGTTCTCTATTATCATGGCCACACTCGTGCTGGCTCAGTGAAGCTGCAAGAAAAGCAAGATGCTGCATTACAACATGAGCCATTTGGCATGTTGAGCTACGCGCCGATTGTGGTTATGTACCAAACTCTTTCTCTGTTCTGTTTGTGAGGAGCTCATGTAAATACCCTCTCTTCCTCAGCACCAACTGCTGAACCAGGGAGCTGGCAACCGCAAGTTCAAATGCACAGAATGTGGCAAGGCCTTCAAATACAAGCACCATCTGAAGGAGCACCTGCGGATCCACAGTGGTGGGTAGCAATGGGCCCATGGTGCTCTCTTTGAATATTCATTACCTCCAGTTAAGACTGTTCTGTACTTCAGAAGATGTACAAAAATCAATCTCTGTTGTTTTTATCTTAGCTCGCTTACAAAGGATGAATTGTGTTGTTTTGTTGGCTTTGGCCCATCTCACTCAAAAGGGAACAGTTTAATCAGAATGCCAGATGCTTTACTTTGTTAATCATTATATAAAGCAGTTATATTTGATTTTGCTTTTTTAGCCCAGTATTGATTGTCATTAGATTTTGTTCTAGGAAGAATGCATTATTCATAAGCATTGCAGCACTTCTGGACTATAACCACAATATATAGATGGCAGATTCTAATGTGTTTTCTCTCTACCTTTCAGGGGAAAAACCTTATGAATGCCCAAACTGTAAGAAGCGCTTCTCTCACTCTGGGTCCTACAGTTCACACATCAGTAGTAAGAAGTGCATTGGCCTGATAACCGTTAATGGCAGGATGAGGAACAACTTGAAACCCGGTTCATCTCCAACCTCCGCCTCATCCTCTCCGACCAACACTGCCATCAGCCAGCTAAGACACAAGCTGGAAAATGGCAAACCCCTTGGCCTCCATGAGCAGTCCAATCACCTCAACATTAAATCTGAACCACTGGACATCAATGATTATAAGCTGATGATGGCCTCACATGGCTACGGTACTCCAGGCCCCTTTCTGAATGGTGGGCTAAGTGGAAGGAGCCCAATAAGTGCCCCCAACTCCCAGAGCCCCCTCCAGCACTTAGGAATGAACATGGAAGGACAAATGCTGGGTTATCCATCTTCCTTAGGGAACAACCTGAGCGAGGTGCAGAAGGTGCTTCAGATTGTAGACAACACAGTATGCCGGCAGAAGATGGACTGCAAGCCAGAGGAACTTTCCAAACTGAAGGCTTACATGAAGGAGCTGGGCTCCCAAATCGAGGAGAAGAAGCCCGGGCTGGCATCACCCGGGGGCCCCCAGACAGGTCTTCCAGTTATCAGCCACAATGGCGCAACTAAGAGCATTATTGACTACACGCTCGAGAAGGTCAATGAAGCAAAAGCTTGCCTCCAGAGCTTGACCACAGACTCTAAGAGACAAATTAGCAATATCAAGAAAGAAAAGTTTAATCATACGATAGATATAGGTACAGAGGAGAAGATGCACGAGAACAACTTAATGTTTACACCTTTTGCTTGCCAGTATTGCAAAGAAACTTTCCCAGGTCCCATTCCACTGCATCAGCATGAGAGGTACCTGTGTAAGATGAATGAAGAAATAAAAGCTGTACTGCAGCCCAATGAAAACATTACGCCTAACAAGCAGGGCATATTCTCAGAGAAGCACTCCCATTTGTTCTCCCCAATCATCTCCGAGAAGGGCATTACTAGCCCAATCAACCCTTATAAGGACCACATGTCAGTGCTCAAAGCATACTTTGCCATGAACACGGAGCCCAACTCAGAGGAACTACTGAAGATCTCGATAGCAGTCGGCCTTCCTCAGGAATTTGTGAAAGAGTGGTTTGAGCAGAGAAAGGTATACCAATATGCCAATTCCCGAACACCTCCTTTAGATAGAAACAATATGGAGATCGGTCTGCCTGCAACTAACCACATGCCCAATAAGGACTCCATGAATGCTCGTTCCCCTCTATCTTTGGTTAAACCGATGGACCGAATGACATCACCCGCCATCCCCGAGCTACATAACAACAACTGTGACATCCCCCTCAGGCTTTCTAAAACACCCCACTTCCCTGGCCCCAGGCAACTTAGTGACAAGTTGGACCACTCCAGGAGCAACACACCATCTCCTCTGAACCTTTCCTCCGCCTCCTCCAAAAACTCCCACAGCAGCTCTTACACACCTAACAGCTTCACGTCTGAGGACCTGCAGGCAGAGCCACTCGACCTCTCACTACCAAAGCTAATGAAAGAACCCAAACATGTGCTTTCTATCAAGAGCCGGCCCAAACCCAGCAGTGTTCCCTTAGACCATAATCCCATTACGTCACCCAGGGAACACCTGGAGGAGCCACTCAATCTCGCATACCTGTCCAAGAAAGAGTTTGGGAGCCCCAATGGTAACCTGGAGAAAAGCACTAGCCCCATGTTTGGCATCAACCCTTTCTCTGCCAAACCTCTGTACACTTCCTTACCCCCTCAAAGTGCATTCCCTCCACCCACTTTTATGCCCCCAGTTCAGGCCAGTCTCCCAGGTCTCCGTCCGTACCCCACACTTGACCAGATGGGCTTCCTGCCTCACATGGCCTACACCTACGCAGCAGGGGCTGCCAGCTTCGCTGAGATGCAGCAGCGGAGAAAGTACCAGAGGAAGCCAGGATTCCAGGTAAACAATCCTTGAGTTCTTGTATCTCTTTTTTTCCCCCCTGTTTAATGCCTGCGTGTCTGTAGTGCGCTCTGGATCTTTCTGCTGCTAATTAAAAGGTACTTAGAGTGAAAGAGAAGAGCTCACCTGCCGCTGCCTTCATCAGCGGAAGAGCGCAGTGAGGGATAAATGTTGGAGTGGCAGATAGAGTGAGATAGAATAGACAAACAGCTGCACAGTGGCCTGTAGCACTGCTAGCTCCTGTAGCATGCGTCATTAGCATTAGCACCGAACGGCAGTTTTAGCGTGCACGACGAGGGAGGGCTTGTGTTCCCAGACTCCAGTGTCTTGCGTCTGAGTGGATGAGGGCAGGAAGCGTCGTCGTGCCAGATGCTCCAAGCACTCCTCGCTGTGTCAAGCTGCATCTGTGCCTATGTGTGTGCGAGTACACCTCTTTTAGTCATCCACCCCCACGTTTCTTCTCTCAGGTGCGAGGACTCAAGTAACAGGCACAAAAGTGAGAGTTAATAACTTACAATGAACTCTTAAAGTCTCTCAACGACCCTGGCTTAGTGTTCACTTCACAAGCAGACTTATTCCCCTTCTCGGCCACTTCTCCCATCTTTTTCTATCTGTGTTTCCCCCCCGTTCTCTCTTTCCTTTTGTACCTCTAAAGAGAGAGAAGCTAAAATGAGTTTGAACATGTGGATTAATAATGCACGCTCGCCGTGTTCATTACAGCACAGCGCTGAAGGCTGTTTAACATAGAGGGAACAGTTCTGATAAAAAAGTATTAATAATGTTTCCTATTCTAAGTT
>JAOVVB010000011.1:4879909-4891602 GCA_028570985.1 Heterobranchus longifilis | reverse complement strand
AAATGCACCGAGTGTGGCAAGGCCTTCAAATACAAGCACCATCTGAAGGAACACCTCCGGATTCATAGCGGTGAGTCGCGGGAGGAGTGTCGCCTCGCTCTTTGAATATTCATAGCCGTGATTTTTAAGAACACCGTGAATCTGCAGAAATTCCTCTCGGTTTATTTTGGAGCCTCCCTGCTGTTGATGGACACTGAACTCTGCTGTGTTAACAATCAGTCCGCCTGCCAACTACAATATTTGCTTAGAAATGCGTATGTGTGTGAAGCATATCAGCACATTTAATTTCACTCATTAGTTTGTCAGAGACAATGTCCATTGATCAACACAAACACTGAATAAGGCAGAGATGATTGACTTTTATTTCCTTTAGTAATTTATTTTTGCACTGTAACTTCACTGCGTTCCATGTATATTTATTTATTTTATTTCATTTGACTTTCGTTGTTTTTTTATGTTCTTCCTTCCTTTATGTAAAATATGCCTTACAAATAATCTTCTGCAAATAAGGAAATGATATTTCAGCACATTTACACTGAAGATGTCAGTACTGATGAACAGAGCGTTGCAGAGATGATGGTTTTTGTAGTCCGACAGGAAGTTAGCATCGGACAGAAAGTCTATGAGATTTTTCTACTGGATTCTGGATTATTGCAGAAAATCAGCTCTGTGGTGAACAAAAGTTTATGATAGTTACACATTTTGTTCAGCAAGATAAGATAAACTTTATTGATCCAACACTGGGAACATTTACATGTTACAGCAGCTCGAGAGTTTAGAAAATCAGAAGGAAAAAAAACCAAGATGATCTTCACAATTAAACACCACTTTTATAATTTTTGATAAATTCAAAAGCTGACGGTGACATTTAATGTCACAGATAACTTCTGTAGTCTCATTTAGCCGCTTGTTAACAACCACCTTTTTAAAGAAAAGCTTTAGTAAGTAAGTAACACAAACATATTTTGTATAACAAAACGTGGAAACCTCTGAAGCTCGTTTTAACCACCGACATTAGTTTAAGCATCTAACCAAAAACACTTCTGGGTTCTAGGATTCAGTCCTTCAGCACTCTGCGTGCAGTGTCTCCTATAAACAGAAAAATAAAAACCATGATATTACTGTCAGCCTGTCTCATTACGCTCTATATTTTATGTTTCAGGTGAAAAACCGTACGAGTGCCCCAACTGCAAGAAGCGTTTCTCCCACTCTGGCTCCTACAGCTCCCACATCAGCAGCAAGAAGTGCATCGGCCTGATCGCTGTCAACGGCAGGATGCGCAGCAACATGAAGACAGGCTCCTCCCCCACCTCCTCCTCCTCCTCGCCCACCAACACCGCCATCACCCAGCTGCGGCAGAAGCTGGAGAACGGCAAGCCGCTCGGCCTCCCGGATCACAACAACCACCTGAGCATCAAGACGGAGCCGCTGGACTTCAACGACTACAAGCTGATGATGGCGTCTCACGGATTCGGCGCTCCCGGGCCGTTCATGAACGGAGGCATGGGGGGGAACAGCCCGCTGGGCGTGCACCACAACTCGACGGGCCAGAGTCCCTTGCAGCACCTCGGGATGGCCGGGCTAGAGTCGCAGCTCCTGTGCTACCCGGGGCCGCTGGGCAACAACCTGAGCGAGGTGCAGAAGGTCCTCCAGATCGTGGACAACACGGTGTGCCGGCAGAAAATGGACTGCAAGCCCGAGGAGCTGTCCAGGCTCAAGGCCTACATGAAGGAGCTGGGGTCGCAGGTGGAGGAGCAGAAACAGGCGCTGTCGTCTACGGGTCAGGTCGGTCTTCCACTCGTCGATCACAACGGCGCCACCAAAAGCATCATCGACTACACGTTAGAGAAAGTGAACGAAGCCAAAGCCTGCCTCCAGAGCTTGACCACAGACTCAAAGAGACAGATTAGCAATATCAAACGAGAGAAACCCAACCACATGCTTGACGGAGGTGTGGATGAGAAGGTGCAGGAAAATAACATGTTTACACCGTATGCTTGCCAATACTGCAAAGAAACCTTCACGGGGCCGATACCTTTGCACCAGCACGAGCGCTACCTGTGTAAAATGAACGAGGAGATAAAAGCCGTGCTGCAGCCCAGTGAGAATCTGATGCCCAACAAACCAGGGATATTCATGGAGAAGAACACCCACTTATCCTCCTCCATGTTGTCTGAGAAGGGACTCTCCGGGCCCCTTCACCCTTACAGGGACCACATGTCTGTGCTGAAGGCGTATTTCGCCATGAACATGGAGCCCAACTCGGAGGAGCTGCTCAAGATTTCCATAGCGGTCGGCCTTCCTCAGGAATTCGTCAAGGAGTGGTTCGAGCAGCGGAAGATGTACCAGTACGGCACTACCAGGACCCCGCCCCTGGACCAGAGGCACAGCATGGACATGGTTGTCGGAACAAATAACCACCACACTCCACCAAAAGACTCTATGGCAGCTAGGTCGCCTGTGTCTCTAATGAAAGCTACGGAGCGCATCACGTCCCCCTCCATAGCAGAGCTCCATAACAATGTGAACAACTGTGACAACCCGCTCAGACATTTGAAAAACCACCATTTCGGCGGCGGCGGCGGCGGCGCCAAACCCACAGGTGAAAAGTTGGACCACTCCCGCAGCAACACCCCCTCCCCGCTAAATCTGTCCTCCACATCTTCCAAAAACTCTCACAGCAGCTCGTACACTCCAAACAGCCTGACCTCCGAAGACCTGCAGGCCGAGCCGCTGGACCTCTCTCTGCCGAGACTAATGAAGGAACCCAAGCACGCGCTGACGGTCAAAAGCAGACCGAAAGTCAACAGCATCACCATCGACCACAACAGCATCCCCTCTCCTCGAGAGCACTTCGAAGAGCCTTTGAACTTGGCCTATCTCAAAAAGGAATTCTCAGGCTCTACCAACAACGGGAACCTTGAAAAAAGCACTAGCCCCATCTTCGGCATTAACCCGTTTGCTGCCAAACCCCTGTACACGTCACTTCCACCTCAGAGCGCTTTCCCCCCGGCCACATTCATGCCCCCGATGCAGGCCAGCATACCGGGTCTGAGGCCCTACCCGGGCATGGATCAGATGGGCTTCCTACCACACATGGCCTACACTTATGCAGCAGGGGCGGCTACCTTTGCAGAGATGCAGCAGAGGAGAAAGTACCAGCGGAAACCAGGTTTCCAGGTAAATAAGCCACCTGTGGTTTTGTAAAAGCCCCCAGGCTCACTCAGATTCCCTAAAATGATCTGAACTCATTTCTGTACTAATTAAAACCAGAGTCAGGAGAGAGACGCGCTCACCTGAGGTAGACTGAACTGCCAGAGCAGATAAACAGCTGTGACACGAGCCGCGGGGAGGGAAAAGGGAAACGTAGTTAGCGGTGTCATGCAGATGTTGCAGAGCAGGGTGGATATGTGATACACGGAGGGGAGGAGCCTAATTACAACAGCTTTAGTTGGGGTTTTTGTGCTGCAAGTTAATGAACATTTTTGATCAGTAATATTCTCCATTATCTAGTAAAAATGCCAAATATTTGCTGGTTCCAGCTTCTGAAATTTGTAATTGTAATTGTTGTAATTCAGTGGCACACCCAGAAAGTTTTTCCAACTTTGGAGCATTATTTACCCCCCATACCGACGATGGATTCTGTAGTTCTTTATATGAGAGAAATATATTTACTCTGCTACAGCCTGAAAACAGCACCACTGCTGTGAATTACATATCTGGGTTTTGGACCGTCTGTTGGAGAAACAAATTGGTAATTGTCCCTGGAAGTTATTTTCTGACATTTCATAAACTAAACAATCGATTATTCCAAAACATTATCTACTAAAGGTGCCACAATTTCAATTTGATTTCAATTATCAAAATCAAAAGCAAGTTAAATAAATTATTCAAATTTGACCATATGGCCTTAATGTGGTACATTGCAAAAAAAAAAAAATATGCCGGTTATTTATCTGTTGATCTTTATTAACGAAGACTCCATATTCTAACAATCACTCAGTGCTGAAAAAAAAAAAAAGTTTAAATAAAAAAAATTTGCAAAATCGTGAGATATTATCTACTGATTTATCAAGGATGGAAAATAATCATTAGTTGCAGTTTTTTTTTATATATTTTTTTTTTATAGCTGTCAGATTTTTGGCCTTCAGGAGTTTAATTTGTAGATTTTTATAATTGTCCAATAATGGTTGAAAAAAAAAAACCTTAATGGATAATTTGTGTATTTGAATCCGATTTAAGCACAAAAACAACATATTGACACAAACCATCAAACAGCATCAGGTCGAGATAAATAACAGGAACGATATCGGCCCTGAAATTGTTCCGACTCTCCGCTGTAAATTTCTCCCTCTGCTGTGTGGAATACATTAAAGCTGGCCTGAACTCCCATATTTAGTTATTAAATATGGGTGAAAGGCCTTTGTAAAAATGACAAAGGTGAGCCCCGGAGCTGTGCACTTCTCTGAAATTTCCCATCGCAACTTTGCTGCATTTTAAAGAGAGCCACAGAAGCCAAAATGAGCTTCTACATGTGGATTAATAATGCACAGTCTCCATGTTCATTACCACTGAATGCTGAAGGCTGTTTAACATAGAGGGAGCCATTTTGATGAAAAAAAGTATTAATAATGTTTCCTATTCTAAGTTATTAAATTAGATTTTAAAAATACAGCTACGGGCATTTAGCTCAAATTGATTGCAGAATGATAGCAGGGCTCTCTTAAAAAGCCCGGCGTAGCCATGTCTGAGAATCATTGTCAGACCGGAGCAAGTACTCTTAATGAGGGCAACGGCGCTACACAATTTTGGTCATTTAGTGCACCTCTTGATTTAATCATTACCGCTGGAAATTAGAAGACTGTGGCAATATGCCCTGCCAAGGCTTTTCTCTTATTATTATGACCCTCTAATGCAATAATACTTTTTCCCCCTCATTAATTGAAGTTTTAGCCTATCGGGGTAATCTTCTCTGTAAAGAAAGAGCAGATAAATATAGCATTAACACTCTTTCATGTATAAAATTAAACCAAATTTGAATGCAAATCTATGGAGAAAGGTGATATTAAGCATATGCGGAGAAAGAGAGAGAGCTCATTTGTAATATCCGGCCTTTTTATGCATTTTCTAGTCACAAACATTTTAATGTTTAATTTAGAAGATGGGCTCTAGCACAAACCTAGGCTGCGTAATGAATTCACGACAGAGATTTTTCAGTTTCATTAATAAAAAAAAAAAAAAAATCATGCAAGGAAATAATAAAAGTGGTTTGCATTGCTTTTTTGTTTGGTTGTTCGTTAGATATTTAAAAAGACTCATATAAAGGCAGCGTTATCATCACGAGATAGATGTTCTAAATGGCATATCTGTTTGTTTCACAGGGGGAGTTGCTTGACGGTACGCCAGACTATCTCTCCAGCCTGGATGACATGACAGACTCAGACGCCTGTCTGTCCCGGAAGAAGATTAAGAAAACAGAAAGTGGTATGTACGCGTGTGACCTTTGCGACAAAACATTCCAGAAGAGCAGTTCCCTCCTAAGACACAAATATGAGCACACAGGTACATACTGTTCCAGACACTTATTTTACCCCATGCTTATTTATTTTACTCCCTGTTTGTCTAATTACCCCCCACACCCTCCTGTTTTTTTTCCTTAGTAGTCCTTTGTTTTTGTTTTTTTTTCTCTCTTTTCTCCCCTGCTTTTTTTTCGTTTTCGAATTCGGTTTTGTTGGGTTTTTTTGTTTCGTTTTTTTTAGTTGGATGTGAATGGAAAACTAACTAATTTCTTTCCTGTTGACAGGGTGAGAGGAGTTTTAATTGGGGAAAATAATACAAGATTAGTAAACAGCCAGATTTTTATTATTTTTGTTCTTATTCGTTCGATTAACCCAGTTCAAGTCTACTTATAATATTTGCATAACTCTCTCCTTTGGCATTTCACCAGATATCATCAAGCAGACCTGACCTTTAACCTTTATCTGTGATACTCATAGCCTTTTTAATTAGCTCGATTGCATATTATACATCAGAGTGACGGGGTTTATATATATAAAAAAAGCATGAGGCTTCTATTTTTCTACACCTCTATTCTTTCACTCGATTGCATCACGCCATACTGGTTGGGGAATCTGCTGGCAGGAATACCGTCTCCCCTTTTCTCGGAGTTGTACGACATGTTGGTCTGCAGCGTTCCTGTGCTATTTGTGGTCAGCGATTGGCCAGATGTGTGCGTTCAAGTGCGCCACTTCACGAGCGCTATCTTGGGTCCGGTGAAATGCCAAAGAAGAGCGTGTGTGTGATCCGTGTCAAACATACGGCCTGAATGTGCTCAGTTAGTCTAAATCCAAGTGTTTAGAACAGAGGAAGGTTTGGGAGGACACATATACACTCAGGCCTGTCCTTGGTTTCTCTTCATTTTGGTTAATTTAGTTGCATCTTTCAGAGTATGATGTCATGAAATCTCACCCCATCAATAGCCAACCTTCTGTGTTGCCATTGCATTCAATAGCATTCCAAATTTCCTGTCACATAAGAAAGAAAGAAAAAAGAAAAAAACAAAACGGTTTGCTCTACCAATCTGCGTCTCCATGTGCGCCGCACAGCCGCCGTAGGAGACTGCAGTTCAATTTCAGCTTTTATTTGTTTGTTCCTTTGCAGCGGTCGACGTGTTTGTTTGGTTTTTTCGCCGGTTTATTTATGTTGCATTTCTGGCAGCTACTCGTCTGCTGGAAAAAAAAAACCAAAGTGTGTGTGTTTCCGCTCTCTCATGCTTCACCTCTAGGAGGGAATTTCAGAAAGTAAACTTACAAACACTCGCACTGATCGTGCTGGTGTGTCTGTGCGTGTGTGTGTGTGTGTGTGTGTGTGTGTGAGTGAGTGAGTGACTGAGACACCGTAGAATTGAAACCAGAGTAGACAAACACGCAAGCACCTATAAAGTTACATTTCTTCATTTTCCCATTACAGTCATTTGATTTCACCCTCTATCACGTCATTTTTGAGTACTACGTTTTGTTTAGAGTGTTGGCGGTACAAACTTGGACTCAAAGCATCGTCTTGTCGTTGTGTGTCTCCGCAGGTAAAAGGCCGCACCAGTGCCAGATCTGCAAGAAGGCGTTCAAGCACAAGCACCACCTGATCGAGCACTCGCGCCTGCACTCGGGCGAGAAGCCGTACCAGTGCGACAAGTGCGGCAAACGTTTCTCTCACTCAGGCTCGTATTCGCAACACATGAACCACCGATACTCTTACTGCAAACGGGAGGCCGAGGAACGCGAGGCGGCTGAGAGAGAGGCACGCGATAAGGGGCGCATGGAACCCAGCGATCTCCTCATGAACCGGGCCTTCCTTCAAGGCCTGACGTCTCCCGGATACCCTGAGCACCAGGAGCGCGATCCCATCCTGCGCGACGGCATCAACGGCAGCACCAAAGAGCCAGACGGGAACTACGGCAAGCTGGGGCGTAGGGAGGATGATTTCGAGGAGGAGGAAGAGGAAGAGAGCGAGAACAAGAGTGTAGACACGGACCTTGACACGGCGCGGGATTACGAGGACAACGGCGAGCACTCGATGGATGACAGCTCGATGGACGGAAAAATTAAATCGGACCACGAGGACATCCCTGAGGACGGCGTCTAATAAAGACTACTGTGTTATGCTCTACAAGCTTCCCCTCCATGTATTTTCAATTTTCGGGTGACATTTTTTTTTATGGCCACCTGAACAGACGGACTCAACCGAGCTTCTGGATTTGAGCCAGAGTGATCAAAAAGGAAAAAAATAAAGGAGGAATCCAGTCAGGGAGGGGAGGGGGAAACGGGTGAGAAGCTGCATTATGCAAAAATGAAACAAATTAAATATGTTTTTTTTTCTTCTTTAAATGTACAGTATTAAGGCCTAAAAACTATTTGTGGTGCTACCATCTTAAAAGAAAACCCTGTGTTCCATAGTATTTATAGCACAAAACGAGTAACTTGTACAAAAAAAAAATTAAATTGCACTCCGCTTCTATAATCACTACAAAAATAATTAAAAAAAAAAGTATTGCCTATGTATATTTATAGTGTTAAAGAAAAAAAAAGAAGAGGCTGCGGCGTGTTTGCTGCAGGTTGTCAGTATTATGAATTCTCTCGCTCCCACTGTGCCCTTTGCCGTTCTTCACCCCGGTGTTTACTCAGCTAGCCACATGTTTTTAGGCCTCCGCAATTTTTTTTACTCGAAGTGAAGGAACTTAAATCGATACCGGGTCGGGGGTTTTGAAGTCTTAAACAGACTGCGTAGAGCAAGTGAAACAGTCCAGAGTGGAGACAGATGAAGGAAGAAGGCAGTGATGAAGGAGAAAGCCTTTGTAAAGTTGTTTTCTTTTTGTATTAGAGAAGATTAAAGAGGAAAAAAAAAGAAAAACAAAGCCTTATATGCAAACCTTTTAATCTGTGTGTTTTCTACAAGTGCCATCCTTGTACAGTGTTAAAGGAGGACGGACGTCGTGTTGCTCTCGGCAGCAACAGCGTTCACATGAAGACTTCTCCTCTTCCTCCTCCTCAGTATTAGCAGAGTAGGCACTCGTTCTTTAGTTTACATCACGTTTGTGCAATTTTTTCTTTTTTTTTTGGTTTGTTTTTAAATCAGTATTACGCCAAAACAGTTCTCTCCACCAACACCACCAAGAACAAAAAAAAAAAAATCGATTCATTTTATTATGTCAGTTTAAATAACATTTTATTTATGTGGCCCATTTTGTATTTCCTAATTTTATTTATTTCATACTGTAGTGTACAGTATTATAGTTCTTCAATATATAGATATATTTTAGTAAAAATGAAAACATGAAGATCACTTGGGCAAATTTTACGTAAAGAGAGCATTTATTGTGTTTTGAGACATTAATTGTGAAATGCGAATTTTCAGCTTCTTTCCTTTTTCTTGTTTTTTTTTTTTTTTCCTTTTAATTTTTTCCAAATTTGGGAACTTTTGATACGATATTGTGAAACACTGTATTTTCGACTGAGGAAAAAAATATTCCACTTTCTTCATCTTGTTTTTCTTTTTTTTAATGGAAAAAAATTAAGATGGACTGTTAAAATAAATACAATGTATTATAGCATATGAGAGAAAAAAAAGAATCTTTCCTGAAATGTCTTTGTAAAAGTATTATTGAATTTTTAATTTGTAATTCCTCTTGGAAATGACCATGCTCGAATAAACGTAGCCAAATAAAAAAAAATAAAATAAAAAAAAACATGACAGAATCTTTATTGCTTTACTATGTTCACAAATATACGTTAATTGTGTTTTATTATTTCGTCTTGAAAATCTATACATCTTCATACGAGTTTTGTGAAGATGATTGAGTTTTATATTTTATAAATCTATAATAAATGGACTTTCTTTCTTATGTAGCTTCTACATCACATATTACATATATTATAATTTTTTTATTTATAAAAATTATTTACATATATTTTTTTTAAATGACATCTAAAAGTACAAAAATTAAAGTAAATTTGGAGTGTTGTATATTTGAAAATTTCCTCCTAGAATCGTTGGATGGATTTTTGTGCACTGGTTAGTGTACTGTTACAGTAGGTAACCTAATTAGATTTAAATAGATCTTTGAAAAAAATACACCCAAAGAAAGACGCAATGAATGCGAAAATAATAAAAGACAAATTGTAAAAGAAAGAAGAAAAGAGATGCAGACATGAATCGTGAGAAAGAACCCGAACTGTGCAGTGATACACCCTGGAACCTCTCTTTTACCTGATCTCAGTCCACATATCTGTTTCTCTCTCTCTCTCTCTCACACACACACACACACACACACATACACACACACACACAAGATGCTCAGAGATATATGAGGAAGCGGAGGTGCTTATTTTAATCACAAGTGCACCGTTTTCCAAGCTGCGATGTCACAGTTTTCATCGAGCCCAGCCTTTGGTTTATGTTTTTTATTAAGACGCCGAGAGCTCCAGTTTTTCTCTCTCTCTCTCTCTTTCTCTGTTTGTAGAAGTGCCAGCCAGAGTGACATCATGCAGCCATTGTTTTTTTGGAGCTCTCTGGAATTTCCATTTGTGCCTCTTGGTTTTATAACGCGCTTCCAGACAATGCAGCATTAACTCCATACTGAGTGTGAGATCCAGCCTGGTGGAATGGCTTCATGCTTCCTGATGTAATGAAAGCGACTGTGGCCCTTGTACACAGCTGTCCCAGGTAAGACAACATCTGCCAGGGTCACGGTTTAAACGTCTTTTAAAAAGTCTGAAATGTCAGTTTGGGGTTCTGATAGTTATCTTGTGTGGTGTGTGTGTGTGTGTGTGAGAGAGAGAGAGAGAGAGAGAGAGAACTGGCCAGCTTTGTGGTATGTTTGGAGTTGTTCTCTTCTGATGATTCACTGCCTGCAGCCCAGCAAGATTTACACATTTTCTTTAGGACTCACACACACACACACACACACACACAATCCCACACCCACACACACCTTAGGAGGACTTTTCACAAAAATGCACTTAAAAAAAAAACAACTAAGAAAGAAACAGAGAAATGAAATAAAGAGAACTATTTCAACACTTGTAGGGACCTTTAGCTGGTCCCCATTAGGAAAACTTTGTCCTCACAAACACACACAAACGTTATGCTTATGAGGATCTTACTGCAGCGACGTCCTCTTAAAATATCATTTTCAGGTTTTCATTAAGAAAGCATGCGAGTAAGACGTTTTTCCTTATGGGGACCAGCCAAAGGTCCCCATAATGTCATTCTGGGAAAAAAAATTATCCTTGGATATTTAACAAATTCCCACACACATGGATATAGGAACATGCGCTCACACACACACACACACACACACACACACACACACACACACATTCCATGTTATCCTTGCCAGGACCTTTCGTTGACAACTGTTCAGGCAGCTAATTAATGCAACGATTTCTCCTAAATCTTACCATGACCTTAATGTCCTCTCAATATTTACATTACACTGCAGTCTTTAAGAAACAAATAAAGAGAGAGAGAGTTTTTTCTTTTTGGGGACCGGCAAAATGTCCACACAAAATTAAAAAATGTTACCCATTCCTATTTTTGAAGTAACATTTGGTTTTCACCAAGAAATAAAAAAACACACACATGCACACACACCAGGACCTTCCACATAAAAAACCTTGCACTTAAAAAAAAAAACAGTGAGAAAGAAAGGGAAATGAAACAAAGATAGATATTTCTTGTAGGGACACTTGTAGGGACCTTTAGCTGGTCATTAAAGGTCGTTTCTCCTTATGGGGACCAGGTAAAGGTCCGCACATTGTCATTCCTGACAAATACTTCTATCCTTGTGGGGGTATTTAATTACATGGAGATTAACAAATTCCCATACACATGGACATAAAACACACACATTTAAACACACTGCATGGTATCCTTGTGTGGACCATTGATTGACTTAACTATTAAGGCAGCTAATTAATGCGGTGATTACTCCTAAATTTTTGCATTACACTACAGTTTTTAGGTAAGAAAGAAAGAAAGAAAGGTAGTTTTTCTTTTGGGGACCAGCACAATGTCCATGCAAATTTAAAAATGTAAGCCATTACAATCTTTGAAGGAACATTTGGTCTCCACCAAGAAATAAAAACATACTTACACACACACACACACACACACAAAATCATATGCTTTCAGGCCCC
>JAOVVB010000011.1:4836091-4853985 GCA_028570985.1 Heterobranchus longifilis | reverse complement strand
TAATGAGCTACTTTTTACTTTTACTTGAGTAGATTTTTATAAGGGTAACTTTACTTGTACTTCAGTAAAAGTTCACTGAAGTAACTGTACTTTTACTTAAGTACAAAATTTTATTACTCTTTCCACCTCTGTTTGACAGGAGTACACAATGTGTATGCCTTACTTGTAAAGGGATAGACGATGCACATACTTTACCTGATCAGGAGTACACTACACTTAATATTTACTTGTCTACCAATGCTCATACTTTACTTGTACAGGAGTACACTAATTAATGAAATGTAAAATGAAATTGTTCTTTTGAAATAAAAAACTACTTTCTCCTTTTATTATTATAATTAGTTTTACTCATTCCTCTGCTAAAATTAATTTTATTGCTAATTTGTCTTCTAATGCTGCAATGATAACAAAACAAAAACGAGCTGCAATTTTCCTTTAGGAGAACAAGTTTACGTGCGACGATTCCGAGTTGAAATTTTTAGAAACCCTTTCTTTTTCCTCAGGGACAAACCCAGGGAAAGCAATAGTTATAAAACAATATTCATTGTTACTTTACAAGTTGCAGATTCTGCTTTGGCAAGATCGAGGCTAACATTTGAAGTGAGCAGAACTGTATTTGAATGCTAACTTCTTTTTCATATATAATTAAACTCTT
This sequence comes from Heterobranchus longifilis, assembly GCA_028570985.1. Taxonomy (NCBI): domain Eukaryota; kingdom Metazoa; phylum Chordata; class Actinopteri; order Siluriformes; family Clariidae; genus Heterobranchus; species Heterobranchus longifilis. Next base: position 4,853,330 of record JAOVVB010000011.1, on the reverse strand, counting down.
GCTCGATGCATAGAGAGGAACATACTGTAGGACATGGAGGTTAAATATTAACCTAGAAATTCAAAGGTTATGGAAATATCGTTCTTCTAAGACACTATATGAAGATAATCCTAAAATAATACGACTAATATATTCGAACATGTTTAAGACTCGTGTTAGGGTTAGCTATGTTTTTATAAGGCGTAGTATTTAAGAATTTTGATTCCATGAGTGTAATGTCATTACACCATAATACATTAAATTTCCTCTTGTAAAAACCTAGATTTCTCTTGCAGATGCCACTAAATTATATATATATTCAAAGCGTGCCTCCGGCTGCTGCATGCCCTGAAATGTCTTTAATGATGATTGGAAGTTAATGGCTGGTATAGCACTGGTTTTAAATTAGAAATTACCCACTGTATCATTTGATCTTATAGAAAGGTTAGAATTAAGCGCAATGAATTAATCTCAATATCCGGTCCGAGTGCGTGTTCATCAGAAACGAGTTGGAAAACAGATTAGCATGCCTAAACTTAAGGTATCGCGAGTTTTTCATCTGATTAGCCTCTGATCATTAACACTAGATTCATTTAAATGGGTCAAAGCAGGTTGGAGTAGGACGAAAGATTAAAATTGATGTCAAGAAACATCGTATGCTACCTTTTAAACCAAAATGTTACCAGACCCAGGCAGGCAAAAGGGTTCGGTGGTTAGCGAAGTTTCCATAAAACCTTGATCTTTGTCTTATCTTTTTTTTTTCCCCCTCTGCCTTTGATCTCTTGCTAATCTGATTAAGAGGGCTGGAGGTTGATGAGGATCAGGTCGTCTGCGTCTGTTTCTGATTTAACATCGGTGCGAAGCTTGCTGATTTGGAACAATCTGAAAAGAGTGTCTTTTCTCTTTGAGCAGTCCCAGGTGGAGGAGGCTACAGGGGCGGTGTGGTGATTACAGGAAAGCCTTCTGCACGTGATCTTCAGCCAGCTTCCATACCTGTGCAAGATAAAGAGAACAATAGCAAGTGTGTGAAGTTTTATTGAAAACACAGCTCGGTTTAAGCGACTTGATTTGAAACGTGAGGTCTTTCCTCCCCATTTCGGCCTCTTTTTTTCGTCTTTTATCCAACTTATCATAATCACCAGTTCAGGTCCAACCTAATACACATTAAATGTTTATGTTTTAATAGTTGTGACATGTTTTAGCAATGATTGTTACATCGCATTATTATTATTAATATTAATACATAAATGCCATTTAATAAAATGTAAAATTATAACAACCATTCACCCCATTTTGAGGTTGGAAGTCACATTAATGAAAAACCCCATGTAGGAGTCATGAGGATGTTGGCGCAAACGTTGGACTCAAAGTACCAGAATGTAAGCTGTAATTCATGGCATCTGATTTGGCACAGGCGGCTTAGTGGCTGAGTGGTTAGCCCTGTTGCCTCCCACTTCCAGGGGTGTGGGTTTGAATCTTGCCTATGTGCACAAAGTTTTCCTTTTCTCCAAGTGCTTGGTGGGTTTCCTCTTACAGTCCAAAGACATGCACTGTATATTGATTGGGGTTTCCAAATTGATTGGAGTGGATGATTGTGTGTGTGTGTGTGTGTGCACGCTTGTGACTTGCTGTAGGGTGGCAGCGCATTCAAGGTGTACACTGTCTTGTGCCCTAGGTTTCTTGGGGTAGACTCCAGGCCACCTGCAACCATACAAAGGGTTAGCTTTATAGATGAGATTTTGCACAGCTAGTTAGTGAGAGCTCTAAAACAATAAACCGCTGCTGTATCATTTATAGACTATATAGTTTACTTGTTAATAATCACAATATCCTTATTTGACTTACAACTTTTTTGCAAGTGGTAGAGATGGACATCACTGTAGTTCCCGTTCAATTGTTAAATTATAAAGATTAATCCAAAAGTCATTTAGAGTAGATCTTTCCTTTACTTTTGGCTACCGGATCTTCGGTGCAGTTCATACCGAATTAAGAAAAATATCTATATGGGAATAAAGGATACATCAGTATCACGTTCAAAGGCCAGCAATCTCCCACATTTGATGGTTAAAGGAGTGGAATGTCTTTGTTTCTGACTGCAGCGGTGGGCAGGATGTCCCTGAGACTATTCTTGGCACGCCTAGGTAAAAATAGAGTAGTTTCATCTGGTTCGAGTCAGAGTCGCTGTATTATTGGGAGAGTCTGGAAACGAGGAGGGGGGTGCAGAAGGGTCTTTTATTTCTGTACGTGGTCCTGGGATTTTTTGATTGAAGCTCAAACGGAGCAGGAAATGCAAATAATCCTGGACGGGAGGATGCACAGTGACGTGATGGTGCTGCAGCTGGAGCTGCTTGTGGCTCGCACCACATGAAAGGGGACGGGGTTCGCAGATGCGCCAGGACTGGCTTAAGTTAAGGAGGATCGCTGGCTTCAAAGAGCCGTAGGTTCGCGTTCTGTGTCGCCAGCCCCAAGATGTGTGTTTTATTAATGGAACGTTTGGAGGTCTTTTATTTATTTAATTCACTTTTTTTTTTCTTTCAATTCTTCTGCTTTTGTTCTTCTGCCTGGCTTCAATTGCCAGTCCTTAGGAGAGAAACAATGGCTTTAAAGGAATTATACTTTATTAGTAACATAAAGTTTTTTTAAATTATTATTTATTTGTGAAAATGAATAAGAAAAGCTTTCACAATTACTAAGTGCAAGTCCTATTTTTTAAAAATGAAAGTAAATTATATTACTGTCACATTGTATTTGGAGTTAGCTACGTGAATCAAGTACTGAAAATCGTCTGGATTTTATTCTTGACGAGGAGGGTCGTATTTTAATGTTGCAAACGATTAAATAAAAAACAAGGTATAGCTTAATCATTTTTTCATGATATTTTCTTTATATTCAAATTAAGGATTTCATTTAATTTAACCATTTATTTATTTATTTATTTATTTATTTCTAAGTTAGAATTTTGAAAGGGGGAAAATTTTCTGTTCTAAGGAAACAAAACATCAGAATTCCGATGGAAAGAGAGTCAGAATTCTAAGGAAAAAAGTCAGAATTCAGTGTTTAATGTCCGAATTCTGAATTATTTATTTATTTATTTTTTATTGAATTTTATAAAAAAAATGTAATGGTGGCCCTAATCCTGTTCTTCCAAGTTATTCATTTAGCTTTTTTTTTTTTTTTTTTTAACTAGTATACTAAGACAATTACAATCTGGAAAGCAAAACTTTCAATTTGCTAACTTCTATTTTTTTTTTTGCATCTTATTTTATTTTGTCAAAGTTAACTGTCTGGGAAAAAAAAAAAATCATCTCGAACAGAGAGCGCCGCAGTCCATAACAGAGTGCCACTCGAAATAAGTCCAACTCCACCATAAAAACACTTAATTATCGTAGCATTATTATTGCTTTTAAGCGCTCGTTCTCCTGTGCTCTGACGCCAAAGTTCATCAGCATTTCACAAGCTGATTAGCATATCCTCGTGATGTAAGTGGTGCCCACGATTCAGCTTCGGCTTTCTTCTTCTTCTACTGCTTAAGAAAAATAAAATGGGGGAAAAAAGAGAGAAAAAAATTATCCTTAATGATTTTCTCCAAACCCATCTTCTAGTTAGCCTTCGAGCACTCTACACGCTGATTCCCTCGGCGCCCAATCCTCCGTAAGCCTACTGTCACTTCGGCGTTTCGTATTATTAAAATAACACACAGAAAAAGAAAAAAAAAGACACAAAGACGCTCTAATGAAAATGCCATAATTGACTGTGTTATGGGACTTCATCATTAGTTCTGGCTTGATTCAGAGACATAATCTGCTTTTGCTGGTGCCAGGCCCTTCACTAGCGGGGACATGCGCTAATAAAGTTGCAACCTCCTTACACCCAATGCTCATCTAATGCACTTGTAATGATTATGTTTGAAAGACAAAAAAAAAAAAAAGTGTTATCGTGGTGCTGCACAAGAGCTGAAAAATCTTAAACCTCTGACGAGAAATAATTAGGATTTATTTAAACTGCAATAGTGACCATGTTCTTAAGACACAGCTAAGCCTTTTAACCACCAGAGCTGCAATTAAAGGATTTAGGCTAGCTAGCTTTTTTTTTTTTTTTCATTACCTGAAAATTGGCTGTTGCTTACCAAACAATCCGATTTGAAAGTTTGCACTCGATGAATGGCATTCAATTAACATTTCCGCTGGCTTTTAATAATTAAAAGCCTTCGTGGTGTCGTGGCATGCAGTGTTGATGAGCGATCATGGACTCCCATAAGAAACCAGTCCAGATAGAGAGACTGTGCTAAAATTAGCTCGAACCGCTTGTTTTTAATGTTTCTCTCTCTCTCTCTCTCTCTCTTTTCTCCTCAGCTCCTTTAATTTCTTCACATAGTTTAACGTAAAAAAAAAAATGAGGTCAACCTTTAAGATTTATGAGGAGGAAAAAAAAAATTAATGGTATGCTATTTTTACGCTGAAGATAGGCTGTTAATTTGGTATGACCTTAGTCAAAGGCGGTGAAACAACAAATTCTTTTACTTCCGCAGACAAACCGTGGGTCCCCTGTGCCGGCACGGAAAATGAGCTGATTTGAGCACAAGGCAGCTACAAGCTCCAAGTGTTATCTTCCCGAGTCAGCATTTTTCTTTTCTGTGAAGCGTTTATAAAAAAAATAAAATAAAAAAAAAGCACCTTCCTTCACCTTATTTTGGCTTGATTAATATTAGTCACAAGTGACTCTCTAATCTAGTAAATGTATGTAGAATGACTTTCTCTGATGTGGAACTGGAAATTCTGATCTTTAGTTGATCAAAAACACAAAAGCTGTTTTAGTTTACAGTGTCCTACGAAATTCTCCTTGATACTCCTAAAATACAATGAAAAAAAAAATGGAAAGGGCAACCTGGCGTAAAACCTGTGCCAAGCCGTATAGTCCGCTGTGGCGACCCGTTGACGGGAACAGCCGAAGCAAAGCTTCCTCCTGAAATACAATGACATTTCTCTTTTCTGCAGCACTTTACTTGTCCTTTGCCTTTAGAGCATATTGCCTGAAAAATGGCTCTGTTCGAGGCTTGTCTGGATTGAAGTGTTCCCCCAGGGTAGCACAGCAGATCCTCATGCTCCCTAAAGGGAGAGCAGAGGTGAGGCTGGATATTAATACCACATCACACGTCTTCCTAACAACTTTCTCCTTTGTTGTAGTCCGTGATCCTATCTGAACAGGTTAACCTTTGCCCTTTCACCTCTGCCCTGAACCCAACAGGCTGGAAGAGGCATGCACTCCAGTGTCACAGATTGGGTTGTAGTGTTAGAAGAAAATACATTTTTAAAAATGAACAGGAAGTGTTTGAATGGAAATGTTTATGTTGAGACTAGGAGCTGCGCATTGAGACTGGAGTCCTGCAGGAAATTTATGGACAGGGTTTTTTAAATTAGGCTACACGTTTGTTTATATGTTTGGAAATTGAGCCAATTAAGTTCATTAGAAAATATCACCAGCAGGTATAAACAAATATAATGACTGTATAGGTGGGATTTTTAAAAACAGTCTTGCATGCATTTCTAATTGGGTGTGATTAATTTTAGAATTTGATTGATATAGCTTAGGTTGAGGAACTGTGAGAACAAGAATTTACAGATAACATTGGCATAATTTATAATAAAAAAAATGAAAAAGAAAAAGTCAGCTGCAAGGTGGCTTAGTGGTAGGCACGGTCACCTTGCACCTCCAGGTTTCTGGGTTCAATTCCAATTAGGTTAATTGTCACTCCCAAATTGCCCATAGTGTGTGAATGAGTATGAGATTGTGTGTAAGTGTGTGTACTCTGCGATTGATGGGCACCCTGTCCAGGGTGTACCCCGCCTCGTGCCCTAAGTCTCCTGAGATAGGCTGTAGGCCCTCCATGACCCTATTTAAAGGATAAAGCACTGTTCTATAGATAATAAGACAAGACGAAATAAAAAGTCACATTTTTTGGTTTAAATACATATACAAATATTAAGCCTGCTGAAGATTTAGTCATCATATTCCACCTCCAAACTCCTCGCTCTTTTTATCAGAGAATGCAGGAATGACAGAGTACTGTACAATGGGTAGGAATTAAGTCATGTGACCAAAATGTCTACATACGAGTCCTCTCGGATATGAACCCTGTTGCTGTCATAGCAGTAATTACAGTTGATTTATTACGAACGAACAGAGCTATTTAGCCCTATCTCTCACACTTAATCACCAAACATTTGTTCAACATATTCTTCTGCATGTTATAGAGCACTCCACATTTAATCAAAAACCCCTCTCGTTATGAGCATATTGCCTATGTGCTGACTTTAGCCGTTATTAGAAATGATAAGAGGAACTTGTTTTATGCATAAAAATATAATGCCATGCAGTACTTAATTAAAACACTAATCGTTAACAAAGTGCTATGGTACAGTATAATTGAAATAAATAACTTTGCTTCTTATTGGATGCAGTAACTCCACTTTGCATTGAGCCACATGATACAACACCATGACCCCCTCAAGTGTGTTTTTCATGATTAAATCCATGTGTGCGAATGATTTTAGGTGAACAGACAGAATTACTGATCACAGGGATTCAAAAAAATAAATAAAAAGATGTCAGCAGGGGGGGATGTGGGCAATAGGTAAAAATCTGTAGTAGTACTGAACATGTGACAGGTGTGTTATTGCATAATAAAGTGTTACAGCCAATCAGTGATCAATATGCAAATGCAACCGAAAACATTTTCATGAGTTAGTGTTGTTTTTTTTTTATATGGGCAAATGACAGAGTTTGAAAAAGAAATGAGCAATGAGAAATTTATGCAATGATGGGAAATCTAGATTTTCATGTTAATACATCCTAAATTCCAAATGCATTTATTTAGCACACAGTGTTTTACAATACTACAATTTTTAATGACTGTAGAATTAAATGTAGATCCTTAATTAAAAAACAATTAAAATACTTTAAAAATATTTAGATGTTAAGATAGGTAAGATTTCTATATAATTTCTAAATTAAAAATTAGGAACAGGCAGGTATTATTTTCTTATAAACAAACAAATATAAGCCAAATTGTGTATAATCCAGTGTCCTTAAAATACTAACAACTGTGAAAAACATAAAAATTAAAATGTAAAATTTATACAACTGGCAACACGACAAATTTAATAAGTAATCAAAGGAATTTTGCAAAAGGTTTGTGCTGAACAGCAAGGTTACTAAAGTCCAGATGAACAACCTAACAGTGAGCCAATAAAACTATTGAAATAAAAAGTTTTTGAATGCTTTTGTTATTTTAGGAGAATGCATTGAGATTTAAATATAAAAATGAAAGTTGATTACTTCCAGCATTCCTTTAATAAGCAAGTTGAAAACGGCACTGGACTCATTAAAAAATGTATGACAGCCAAGTTGTATTACATCATATAACAATGATATACATATATAACCTATATACAATGTAATGTAATAATAATAATAATAATAATAATAATAACAATAAATAATGTAATAATGGTTTACTTAACTTATAGTAATAATGATAATAATTTAGAAAAAATATATATTTGTCAATAAATTATTATCCTTATCATTATTATTATTATTATGTGGCGTGGTGCAGGGGGCTGGCTCGAACTCTGCCGATCCCCTGATTTTTACAATGTAGCCAATTACGCCACCTTGGAGATTGCACCCAAGGAAATCGAACGACCCTAATTATTACCTTAACTAAGGCACCCAGGTACGTTCACTGAAAATGCAAGAGGCGTGAATTTCGTACAAAAACATGTTTATTTTCTCACAAACGATCATGCACATGTAACAGTTCAGAAGTTACATGTAGCAATGCTAAAAGTAATACTAAAATTGACTTGGGAAAAGAGGGAGGGATGAATATCCCCACTAGAATCACCCCAAACACACGTGAATCACACCCACACACAGTTCACTGTGACCAACAGCACAAAGGGGTGACCAACACGCACACGAAGAAGGAAAACCACCCCAGCATGTCGCACTGCCACCACCTTTAGCTCACAGCTCTACAAGATTAGAAGATAAAATCATTAAGATAAAAACACACTACCAGAAAAATAGGAGAGAGAGAGAGGGAAAGGAAAAAAAAACAACTCTTAAAGCTAAAAACAAGTTCTTAAACAGACAAGATAGAGTGCATGCGAAGCAGCAATATGGCAAAGCACCAATCCAAGCCAAGCAGCATTCATGCAACGCAGCAGCGAGGGAAAGTGCATATATATATTTATCCAATGGCAGTAAAGCAGGACATATGCAATACAAAACAGTGGTGAAGCAAAAGCATATGCACTACAAAAGCAGCAGTGTTCATGCAAAGCTCCTAATGGTCAAAATGAAACAAATTAAACATGTGCAAACCACAGAGGACAATAAAATGTACTAAATGGAATGTACATAACTGTTCCAAAATGCTGAATGAATGACCACTAGCAATCCCTTTACATCCAGGAAGTACAATCATTATTATTGTTATGTTCCTTTTTTCATGTTTGTTTTTAAATCTGGATAATCTGAACCTCTGCATAAAATGTGATCTAATCTGTGGTCTGTTTTTTGCCCCCATCTTCACTGTAAAATGCAACATTTGTTTAACTTGAAACAGGACAAACAGGATGTTTTGGGTAAACATGTGTATTAGTCAAAAGAAAAGCCTGTTTCAAGTTTGCGAAAGACAGACCACCTGAACTTTCCTGCAATGGAATAATGTCCTAGGAGCAGATGAGACAAAAGAACTTTATGGACTTATAAATACACACAGAGTCATGTTTGGAAGGAGTAGAATTGCCGCCTCAAGGTCCCGATGGCTTGCAATCGTCGAGGGTCCAATGAACTCCAGGGCTGTATGAGGAGATTCTACAGCAGAATGTTAGTGCAACTGTGGGTGGTCTAAAGCTCAAAGAAGGACAACGACAAAGATCCAAAGCACAGGGATAAATGAACAACAGAGAGGTTCAAACAGCAGAAATCCCATATTGCTGAATGACCAAGTCGGAGGCCTGACCTCGGTTTTATTGAAACGCAGGGCTATGATCTCAAGCGAGCCGTTCAAGCGAGACATCGCAAATATATACATCAGTCAAAACAGTTTATTGTTTAGAGAAGTGACCTGAAATGCCCAGCAGGTGCTGAACAGAACTGATCATTTTCTAATCAAAGATAACTAGGTTAGGTTAGCAAAAATTTAAATAAAAATAAAAAGCTTCTCATCATATTAAGGAACTGTGAACGCCACTGTTTAAACTGGTACAACGTGCTGACACTGGAGACTCCTTATATAACTTCTTTAATACATTACAGAGTATAAATCAATGAGTATACATATTAAAACTCCTTTAATATTAAGTTTGGATTCAATACAAGGGGTATTTAAGTCAAACTGCGACTTTTGATTGTGCAGCAAAAAAGGAACAGTTGGGAAAGTGAAAATTCATTTTATATGTCTATATAACTAATGCATTATTCCAGTTTTTCACTAGTGCTTGGATGCCATCAAGGTAGATTTTCGCATCTGAAACACAGGCCTCCCAGGAACTCCTTTAATAGGCCAAATGGCTTGGAGCTAGGTCAGGACTGTATGGGGGCATTTATATGGCAATAACTCCCAGCCAAGCCACCTCGTCCAGGATAGTCATTCATGGATGTCCGGCCTTCTTTAAAATGTTTAAACTATTCAAATGTTTTACTGTGTCTAAGAGTCTCTTCACCATACCGCGCTTGATGTCAATAGGTTTTTACACCTTCTTTCATGAAAAATTTCATCTCAAGTCCCGGTTTGACTTGTATATCTTCTGCCATGGAAATCCCTGCCAGTCAATTGTCACTATGGAAACATTAACATATTAAAATGTAGGAATTTAAACATGTAATTTAAGTTAACGCTGGAACTACTACGAGAGCTGCTATTATAGAAACAAATCAAGACTTTCCGAGTAGCTTCGTGGTAAAACCGCAAATGTTCAGCCTAAATATTATAATAATGTTCCTTTTATCACTGGGAAGTAGAACAGATTCTTCTATCTAGTTAGATGGATTCACATGCATTTTTTTTTTTCCATTAACGACCTTGACTGTTTAATAAATACATTCGAATGGAAATTGTATGTTTTATGAAGATCAGATTCAATTTTTGGAGCTATTCATGTTGAACGCATACAATCAACAATTTAATAAACGTAACTGGAATTTACATTCGCACATAAAGCCTGCATTCTTAAAGACGCCTCATTGCGTATTTGTTTAGGGGGAGAGGCAATTAGCGGAGAAAGTGTCAGATTTGTCTTGTTGTTTGGTGAATCGGAGCTCAGAGAGGCCCCCCTAATTAATCACAATAATGCCAAATTAATATGCACAAAAGATGTGTACTCTGGAAAAAAAAAAAAATCATTGTTGATGATTTTTAATTTACCAAATTATCTTCATCAGCGTGCCGTTAATTATTTGACCCAGTTCGAGAGATGGTAGCACACTGACTTGTTCCAGTGAACTTTCTTTTAAATAAATAAATAAATAAATAATAATAATAATAATAAAAAACCCCGCTCCAGCATTCAACCAGGCTATATCACGTGTTTCGGCTTCAAATTAAAATTGGTGCTTAAAAATTTGTATTCGGTTCGGACGATGCAGCATTTCAGCATGCTTTATCAAAATAGTTTGATGAGAAAAGAACTAATACTACAGCTGCATTAAAGGAAAAAAAAAAGGAACTAAAGCTTCGTGTTTCTGCTGTCTGAGGAGAAAGGGGATGGACTCGCAAACCCCTGCTGGGTCACACGGGCACCATTTAATCAGTCTGACGTTAGCTAGCACGGCTTTAGCGCTCTCTTAACACTGAGTCATGGCCCTGGGCTTCATTTGGCGCAGATCAGCAAGTAAACGGATCATAGATGGGGGTAAAAAAAAAAAAAGAAGCTTTGTGAAATTTTGCTGCACCTTGGCATTCATTCCTAAAGAACGGGAATCCTATTGAGGTTTTATTGCCTCCTACCTGATAGGAGCAAAAGACACGTAGGTAAAAAAAAAAAAAAAAGACGAAGAAAGGGGTGAGAGAAAGGAAGTAAAAAGGCTCAGTAGACTGAGGATACATGTGAAAAACAAGAACATAGTGCAAATGTGCAAGTAATATGCCATCATGTAGAAATAACACATGCACATTGCAAGTGCACAACTAGCACATAAAACTCTGTGCAATAATGTACGAAACATAACATGTGACTGTGCCGAAAATGCATGTGATTAATTACAAGGGACTTTCTGTAAAGGAAAGAAACTCATTTGTGATCACATGTGAAAGTTATTAGAGGTGATCATGCCATGTCTTGAAAGTATAGGGAAAAAAAAAAAGAAAACAAAAAAACACATTACCTTCACATAAAAAGAAAATTCGGTGAAGAAAATGTATATTTTGGGGGGAAAAATACATGTTGTACTATTTGTGAAAGAAGTTTATATACCTCTTTTCGTTTATAGTCTATAAACCACATGTGATGATGTGAGTATTCGAGTAAACATCTTTCCTCTATCCGAACAGTCATGTGTGAAAAAAATGACGTGTTTAGGAAGCATGTGATTAGTGTGTAACAAGAGCCACATGGGCAAGGCTTATACTACATGTAACTTTATATGATATAGCATGTGACTTTCCAAAAAGCACATGTGAAGTAATCACATCATGTGAAACAATGTGATAATGTGAAAATAAACCCATGCATTGGAAAAGCGTAAGCATGTGATTAAACATGTGATTATTCAAAGTTCATGCTCAAACTTTTCTTTCAAAAAGACAAATAAATCACATGGTATAGCTTTTGAGATGTTATGTCAATAGTATGTGACCCCGGAAAAGACAAGCATTTCATCACATGTGATATGTACATTTTGTGATTAATGTGATCACATTAAAAAGAATAAGAATTCATGCACTAAAAAGAGAGACTCCATGTAAAAAAAAAAAGGCATGTATGTTTCACATGTGATCAAAGTGATCAATCACATGCAAAGCTCATGTGATTGCTATTAACTGTTAAGTGAATGCAGGACGTTATGGTATTTCGCTCTCCACCGCTGATGGATCTTGTTCCTTCTCCTCGTTTACTCTGTATATTTGGACTCGTGCTCTCCTTCTCACCATGTCCGGCTCCTGCATCTTGGCAGCAGATGTGCCTCTCTTGTTTACTGTGATATAGAGAGCGCCTTCGCTCCAACATCTCGAGATCAGCACCGATGGAGAGAGCGTGTGTGTGTGTGAAGTCCAGACCACAAGCCTGCAGAATCGGCAGGGCGAAAGAAGCGCCAAGATCTTCTCTTCTCCGATCAGGTTTCCTCCTGTCAAGAAGGTTGGTCTTTCATCCCTGCAGCAGTCATTTGCCTTCCAGGGATATCTCACTCTCTCTCTCTCTCGCTCTCTCTCTCTCTCTCTCACACACACACACACACACACACACAAAAATGCAAACTTTGATTAAAACAACCCACATTTGCTTTCGATATGTGCAGGCAGGCTGGTGAAACGTGGATACACAAACGGAGGAAAGTGATAGAAATTTCTAAAAAGGACTTGATAACTTCGCAGCTGCCCCTTTTTCATGTCATCTTCACTATAATTCATTTAAATGAAGCAGAGCTTTGATGGAAAACAAAATGACAGTATCACTTTCTATGAAGCTCATATTCATAAATTTGGATATGACTTTTTGTATTTTTTTGCAATAAACACAACCTAGAATTAACATAAAGCTCAAATATTGTATCATAAATAATTCCTTGATTACTTATGATTACCTAAGATGTATTTATTTTTGTTACTTTTAAATCATTTACACTTCAATATTTTATTTATGAAAAAATATTTGATTATATATTTACACTGTATTTATGCAAATCTATTAAATGTTTCCCCCTCTAATTTAACTTTTAAATGTAAGTACACTGAGATTTTGGACTTGAGTGGAAATGAGTGCTATATAAAAACCAACAAACTAGATTTATAATATCTAAATAACTATAACATACACACACACACACACACACACACATACAATATAAGTAAGTGCAAAATTTATCAAGGGAATATTTAGGAAGTTGTACAACCCTACTTATGTAAATTATATAAATATGTTTAAAAAATTTATTCAAGAGAAATTGTCAGTCAAATTTTAAAAATAGTCAAAATTATGTACAACAATAAATAAAATAAAGCATTTGATTAAAAAAAATTACAAAATTACAAATTACAAAAACACATAGGACAAGAAGTTTGCTACATACTGTAGGTGGCTCAAACACGTCTGAAAAGCACACATTATGGTAAAAATGATATGTATTTTAAATATTTGTATTGTTGTTATATTATAGTCGCTTATAATTATCTTTTTTTAAGTGATAAATGTTTTTAATGCATCACATGGCATTATAGGGCTTTTATTACATTATATTAAAAAAAAATTATCCAAAGAAATATGATTTAAGACTTACCGGCTCACGGACTTTGTTGCAAGTGTTGCTGAAATGATTTCCAATCCAAATGTGTTGGCTGGTTTTTTTTTAAGCTATTTTTTTTTAAAACTATTTTTCGACTCACTGACCAAGGCCGGATTTCTTTGCAGTTTGAGGAGCCATGCACGACGAAATGCAGCTTAAAAAACAAAAATATGTCATAAAGAGCCAGGTAATAAAGTAAGGTAATTATTTGCAGTGCAGGGTTATTTTTTATAAAAGTATCTTTTAGTTTATTCTGAAAATTTTCTCCGCTATATTTTTCTACAATGATACTCTTCACTTCACAAAAAAAAAAAACCCTAATTAAATAATAAAAATCATAAATACCTTCAAGCGCTAGAATGAAAGTGACCACCAGTCAGTCTACTTGATCTCTTGCTATGCAGGCGTGGTATTTAGCAAGGAAGTAAATAGAAAAGAGGAGTTAGTTATTAGCAACTAGCTAGTTTGTCCTGCAAAATCCCTGCGTTTTACCCTTTTAGCATGTCAAGTCATTTCAGTCGTATTTACGTAACAAAACGAATTTTCGTGCATGCTGTCAGTGCATTTCTTTGCTGGCTGCTAACAAATCCATTCAGCATCTTTGTGCGTGTGCGTGTGTGTGTGTATATACATATGTGCGTGTTTGTGACTCTGGATCTGCTCTTTATTTTTGTTTAAAGACTTGACACCACAAAAATATGACATCTTGTGAGAACGTGAGGAGAAAAAGCCCGGCGCAGTTGTGCCTGAGACTAAATATTGTTCTAAGCCGAAGCCGATGGCAGATGATAAGTAATTACTGGAGTCCTCTGTCTCTGAGGAGAGGGGAGTCTGGGAAACTTTGCCTAGGGTGCTTGTGTCAAAACTATTTTGTTTTAGAACTCCAATTAGTAAAGACTGTGCTATCTGTGATATAGTATAGAAGAGTTTACAATTTCTTTACAATTAAAAAAAAAGAAAAAATTAAATCTTGAACCCACTTTATATCATTTGTGCATTTTCTAGATAAGAAACAACGGAAACTGGAGGAAGAAGAACGCCCGATTTGAACTGAAGTCACCGGAATCGGACATATTGCACCGATGATGACGTTAAATCAAGCACAAAACACTTTTGGCAGCAGAGCGGCCGTGCTCCGAGCTTTCATTCTCATTTCATTCTCCCTCCATCTCTTCCTCTGCTTTCCTACATTCCCTTTCCTTACGCTTCAGAGATAGAGAAAGACTCAGAGACTCCTGCACTCGCAATGCAAGCATCCTGCCCAGAGTGTTTTTCAGCTCATTTTCAAATGGTAATTTGCCTTATCCGAAGCAAACTCGTCGAGTGTAAGTAAGTGATTATTTGCATGGCTGGCAATCACTCGGCATGCCTGCGGTCTTTCTCCAAATGCTCAGATATGTCCACTCTTTGAAAGGCAGAAAATGCCGTGAGTGACTGCGGGGCGGAAATGCGAGGTGTTTTTTTTTTTTTTTTTTAATTCTCGCCTCTTTGAAGTCTGTGATTGTCCACATGCATAAAACACAAACTTTTAAATTGGACCGACTACCTTCAACCTCTATGAAATTTATCTTTCCCTGTGAATAGAGAAAGAAAAAAAAAATCATAAAAAAAGAAAAGTTGGATATGGGTCTGTTGGGGAGAAACGTTTCTTTTTGTCTTTTAAGATACAAGGAAGAAAACACACCAAGGAAATATTTTGAGGTGAAGCAAAGTTACTACTGCTAAAGAACTACTCTGTCAATTTACTAGTTACATCTATAAGTGACTTACATTACAGCAAGTTATCATAAGTTACTATAGAAACGATAAACTAGTGTAGCAGTTTTATAGTTGCGCTGTAGAAAAAAGAAATTGATCAGATTAAAGAATTTAACATCGCTGTGGTTCAAAGAGAAGAATTACGCGAGGTTGGTTTAAATGGACGCCGGTTTCATGCAACATGCAACTCCCGTCTCTAGCTTCACATTTAATTACAGGCGATTTTAGAGTAGGCATCAACTAAACCAAATATTCATTTACTATCTGCTGGGTTTCAAAGATTTCAAGGTCTAAACCAAATTTGCATTGATGGATGATATAATCAATGAAAGGCTTAAACTGAATTAAAGCAACACCACAATTAGCTTTGGTCTTCTGCATGTCACAAAGGGCCTTTCGAGCAGAATAAAACACCGAATGTCCCTCAGCCGTGACACGGCCATTTATCAATCAGCATCGGCCACATTGACAAGTGCTAATTTAATAGAGACTGCCCCGGCTGGCATGAAGCCGCACTGACACACAATACAAACTCATTTATCACTATAGAGCCGCGTGGCACTGCGTCTCTCCCTCCCTCTCTCCGTCTCATTCACTCTTTCCTACGGATCGGGACCTGGGGTCACTCCACCACGCAGCGCTGCTTGACGTTTTTGCAGGTGCTGCTTTTTCCCCTGACAAGGCCCGTCTTTTATCTTTGCATCTGCAGGAAAACACTGGAGGTTCATTATGCTATAGCGGAAGGGGTATGGTGCCGACATGGTGTAATTTAGGTGCACAAAGCCGAACCTTTCTGTGCGTCTCTCTCCCTTTCTAGCTCTCTCTTTCTCCCTCTCTTAAATTCTGAGCAACGCAGGCATGCGGTAGAAAAAGCTCCGCTAATGTAATCACATATGAACAGCAGCTGCTCAGGAAACCGGTGCTTTGAATGACTGGGTGGCTTTGAATCTGACACATCTCTTAAAATACAAAGAAAAAGGGAAAAAAAAAAAAAAAGTTAAAAAGTTGCAGAAAAAGAGGCCGGCGTAAACACAGGGTCATGACGAACCTCTATGTGATTGTCAGAAGGAAAAGGGAGAAGCTTTGATCATGGACACTCGCAGAGAGAGGGAGTCAAAAGAAATGCCAGAGGCACTTCGGATTCGAGACAGAACTGAAAAAGAAAAAAAGAAAATCAGCATGAACGATGTGAACGAGAAAACCCAGGCCTGATTTCCCCAAACCTTCAGCAGATCTTCTCTCAGAGGGGAAAAATGCAGCAAAGGCTGCTACCTTCAGTTCAGGCCCGACATCAAGCACGAGCTTCACATTAAACCGAGCTGAGCTCAGGAACGTGCCTGGAACTGAAGCGAATCCCCTCAGCGTGGTAGATGCAGAGGTACACCAAGGTACCATTGTGAATGTGATATTCATTTTGAGGTGAATAATTCAGCAAACACAGAATGAAGGAACACCTCTGGGCTTTGTGCGCGGTTCTAAAGACAGGGAGGTGGCTGATAACGAGGAGGAGTTGCGAAGGAAAGGGAAAGCAGAATGAGAGCTGCCAGTCTGAGCTGAGGTTTTTGTTGCTTGCATTGTATGGTTGGAGGGTAATATGGAAACAAAAATTTGGGAACAAAAAATTACACCATTAAAAAAAACACAATTTGCACCATAACTGTAATCAATGAGCTAAGACATCACTGACCTTGACAAATTCAGCAGTCTTCTATTATGATGGACTTTAGGGCATGATGCTATTAATTAATGAATGAACATTTTTATATTCCTGTATTTAATTTTTGCCTCAGATGTCATTCCATGCTTGTTTTTTTTCCAGCCAAAACTGGCACTTTAATTTATGCTTTATTGATTATCTAAAATGTAAACTTTGGACACTAAATGTCTTAATTTTCACTACAATTAAAAAATTGGCGTTTGCCCCAAATTTTAAAATTGCCTACAGCCTAGCTAGAAGCACTAAGGCAGGGCCAGGTTGGAATACAATGGAGCT
>JAOVVB010000011.1:4823619-4835756 GCA_028570985.1 Heterobranchus longifilis | reverse complement strand
TATTTTTTTATTTTTTTATTTTTTTGAAATCTGTAAAAACAGCAAAAAAAATATGAAATATAAAATCAATAAATTAATTTTCAGAATTTAAGATAATTGAAAAACAAAAACCTCACAAATCTGCACAAAACAAAGAATTCAGGAAGAATTTCTTCAGCTTCAGCCATGAAAATTGTCAATTTTACTACTTTTATCATTATGTTGTATGCAAACGTTCCTGAAGTAAGCCATTCCCATGCATCTCAAAATCACAAGTAAAATCCTAGCAACTGTAATTAGCAAAAGTTCAAATGACAAACCCCACATACAAAGTATTTGAAAATGCAACAACAAATTCAAATTTTATTTGTCACATACACAGTCATAATAAAAGAATAAAAGAAGTAAAATAAAATATACTAGTAAAATATACTGTACAAAGTAAAATATACTGTAATAAAAGAAATATGCTAGAAAATAAAATTAACTAGTAAAATATACTGTACAAAGTAAAATATACTGTACAAATAAGAACAAAACAACTATTTATTGATTACATTTTCATTTAATTCACTATATGTGATCCATCATATCATGTCAGGTATTAAGTCACAGAAGTTCATTTTGCACTATGACCAATAAAGTGCTGTAGGTAAAATATATCAAATCTTCATTTTTTTTTTTTTGGCAAAAATCGCTTGATAAGTACCTTATCTTCCCAAACCTCCAACAGAATTGAAAAATTTGAATCCTAAATATTGTTTTAAAGCACTTTAATTAACACTATCCAAGCTGGTTACTCCAGTCGTCATAGAAATGCATGCATTTGTATTGCTATAAAACCACACTTCGGGCAAAGTTATTTTTTTAACTTGTTTCTTATTGAGTCACAGAATCCTCATTTAAATATTTTAAAACTAGTACTCTGATGGATTTTTTTCCCAAGATGCATATATATCTGAGAAACTGGACATAATACAGTGGTACCTCTGCATATGAACTTAATCGGTTGTGGAGGAACGCTCTTAAGACAAAATTTCATATTGCAAAACACATTTTCCCATAGGAAATAATGTAAATGCAGATAATCTGTTCCAGCTACCCGAAAATATTACCAATATTATCAGTTTTCAACACTATAACCTTCTTTTGGATATAAAAAAGCAATCTTAATACTGTAGAAAACCTGCTACTGGACTGGAGATGTGGTAAATGAACCACAATATAAAAAAAAAAATACCTTAAACCTCACTTAACCTTAATTCATGATTCCTCTTGGCACAGGCTGCTTAGAAATTAAACTGAAAGTTGCTCCCTTTTCTTCTTGGTACCGTCCTTGCTAACATTCTTGGGACCCATGGTGCTATGTCTTCAATAAATTTTGCACAAAATAAAAAAAACCCCACAAAAATGTAAGCTCACTTGGCTTTCCACTGATCCAAACATTTTTGAACGGCTCCCGGACATACAGCATGCACAACTTTGTTCAGTTCGGCTTGGCTCATTCGCTTCGATGCCAAAAATGCTTTGTATGCAGAAGCAAATTTCAGTTCATAAGGCGAAAATTCATGAGGCAGGATGTTCACATGCCGAGGTACCATGGTACAGTAATAAACTTGGTATCAAAATTTTACTTATTGAACCAGGGATCTGACAATATGCATAACTCAAAATGACCCAAAAAATGCGACTTGAAACCCGATTTGATGTGTTGTCAAATAAAAAACACCAAACCCTATCTTAATTATCTCTTACATCTCAAAGCAGAAATAAATTGCTGCACAACCAACAAACTGGAATGAAGTGTGACTTTATTCTTGCTTATTTACTTTTACTTATTGTTTGCTGTAGCCCTGTTGTGGGTTTCTATATCACCATCGGCTGGCTATATTTTTTCCTTTTTCCCTTTCTCAAGGTCACCACATTGGAGCATTTGATCCTCAAGTTGGGTGCCCTTCCTGCCACAACCCATCCATTTCTCCAGGCTTGAGACTGTCACTGGAGATGCCCTGCAACAAAGTGGTGGAAGGGCTTAAACTCCCCATCCCTCCAATCAACAACCCAGCGCCTCTACTGACTGAAACCTGATTTATGCTCCTTCATCAAGTCTACGTGGAGCCCAAGCTGTAGGCTACACAAGTGGCCTACAGCATTGTGAGCATTTATACTTGTGCGTCTCTTTACCACCCTATGGTGAAGGTTTTTTTTGGTGCACTACCAACACTGGTGAATGAAACAGAATGGATCTTGTTGGTGGAGCTGGATGTTGAACAGCAGTTACTTATAGTTTAAAACAGTCTAAAAATAATCAATTGAATTAAAAGAATGAAAGCATAGAAGCTGGAAATACAACGCAAGCAGGTAGACCTATCAAAGTTGCTGGGCTACATGCAGATTGGGCTAATTGATGAATGAGCATGTGTTTGTGTGTGCCTTGTGATAAATATGCACCCAATCAGGGATGTCCTATGTCCCCTGGGATAGGCTCCAGGCCACCCACGACCCTGTATACAAAATTAAGCGGTATAGACAATGAGTGAGTGAGTGATTTTATGAAGTATTCTAAGATTATCCCAAATATTTCAATCAAAGCAAAACATAAGATAGTACCCAAGCTCGATGGTGATACAACACACAACTTTCTGGTAATTAGCAGAGAAGCTTAGCTACTTTTTTTCACCTATTTTTTTGCGCAAACATTTCTACCAAATGTAAACAGGTATATTTACCTGTTTTAGCTCCTAGCTCCTGGCTATGTGAGCATCACAAGATGACATAGGATGAAGCTCCGCTAGCAATTAAAACGGCATGATTAAAGAGGTCCGGGAAGAGCTAATGAAATGAAACGCCTGTTAGGTGCCTTCTTCCAGTTGATCTCTTTCTTCATTTCCTCTTTCATACACCCACACACGGTATATCAACAGTATGTTTTCCGTCACATAACAATATTAGCCTTAAGCCATGTCACCTTTCAGGCTAGTGTGTTTGATGAAAGGATGAGCCTGAAGTGCCTCAGGCATTTTGCTTTAGGTGATCCACCTCTGTGTTATCCCTGAATGATATAATCTTAATCTCCGTCTCTCTCTCTCTGAGGTACCTCTCTTACATGTCTAAGAACGATGCGTCACTTTTCCTTACATAAAAAACCTGCAGTTTATAACGTTTTATTCAGTTTTAATGTTTTTTTTTTTTTTTTTCTGTTGCTCTGCACAAATGTAACATGCGGTTACTGTATTTAAAGGCAGATGTCATTAAACGTTGTTTGCTTTTCTCATGATATTTAACCGACAAGAATGTGACTGATTTTACACCTGCACCTGCTAATGCACTTTGTTTAAGTAGTTGCTATTTTCAATAAACACTCTAAATACGAGGGGTGTTCAAGTCAAACCGGGACTTTTGATTGCACAGAATAACATAAAACAGTATTGAGACAGTATAGAGCTAGAACGTTTTCAGTGCACTGGAGCCATGATCAAACAGCCTGCTTCATGTCTGAAACGCTGACCTCCCAGGAACTCCTTTCAAACATGTGGAAATGGCTTGGAGCGAGGTCAGGACTGAATGCGGGATGTGGCAATAACTCCCAGTTGAGTTCCTGTAATGTGCAATTGGTGTTCATGAAAAACAGATACAGACAAACGAGTCTCTTCCGCAAGTTGGCGGCCTGTTATCTGCCCATTTTCAAGGATCAGACATTCCATTTGCTGAACGTTTATGGGAACGACTGCAGTGGGCTCTGAACCAACTCGTTCGGGATCATCATTTATGGATGTGCAACCTTCTTTAAAATGTTTGCACCATTCAACTGTTTAACTGCGGCTAAGAGTCATGGGCTGCACATCTTGAAGTCTTCACAAGTCCTGGTTTGACTTGAACACCCCTCACATATTATAAGGCAAATCATTTGCTAAAAAGTTGGACCTCACTGAACCATAAAATACTTAAACCTATCAGCTCGAAAGAAGTAGTGGCATTTTTTTTTTTAAAGTTATTTCTAGATTCTTTTAAGGCTTAAAATGCGTTGAAAAGTCTAGAAAATCTTATTTAAATCTTATAATATTAAATAATTGATTACTGGCTATTCAAGATAATTTCACTTATGTTTATAGGACTTTTATGTGAGCATGGACATTTGCAAGAAGAATTGCACATTATAAATGCTACTAGTTCTTTCACAAAGTCTTAAAAACAACTTTTGTGCTATAATGTATTTTATTTAACAGTCCACCCTATTTTTTAAAAGTATTTTTAAAGAAAATTTTTAACAAGAAAGAAAACAAGGTAAAATATTTATTTTAATTGCAAGATTTGTAAAAATCTAATCAATTTCCTAAATGTGGAAAAAAAACAAAACGCATTTTGCAACTAAGTAATGATTCCCCCCTATTCCAAATAGATATTGTTGCCTTTCTTACCACCAAGATAATCTGATAACTGGCACATTTATAAATATTTCCATGCTCATCTGAAATCTGCCACTGGATTGGATTTCTTTATTCAAAGCAATACTTTGCTCAAATCGTTCTGGCCTGTGTGATGGAAAGTCAATTCACATTATTCACTGTTTGTGAGGAGAAAAAAAAAATTACATGAAAGTATAAATACTGAAAATTTACTGACCGCATTTTGTTTATTCTGACTACTCTGAATAAATGTGGCATCATCACTCAAGAAGCAGTCATATTTCTGTAAACTTGAACTATGCACGTTGTGAAAAGATGTAACGTGTGTGTATGTTATGCATATTTCATCCTGCTGCGGTTTCTCTCGGGAAGGCTGGCATAAATGAGAACTGTGATCACTGTGGGATTTCTTCAGCTTTGACTTCTAAAGTTTGCCATTCGATGTTTTTTCCCCCTTCACTCTCTCTCTCTCTCTTTCTCTCTCTCTCTCTTTTCTGACTCGTTTGACTCACTGATGGTGCCTGAATGTAATGTGAGTAATGTGGATTTTAATGTGCAGTAATGAACTCTTGTTCGCGCTCCTCTGTCTCACACTCGGTCATCACACCGAGGGTCTTCCACCTGCGCAAAGGCAAACGAGGAGGAAGATGAAGGTGATGATGGTCTAAAGTGACACCCGTGCTGTAATGAGGAACCTGATTTGCCAGTAATGGTGGGTGCTGTTAGTCTTGTTCAGAATCTGACATTTGGGTTACAGGCATGTTAATTGACCCAAAGATCTTGAACTGAGAATAAAGTGTGGGTTGCAAAGTTGTGACAACAAAATCAGCCTAATGGTTATTCAACATTAACCCAGGCACTAGCTAAGCAGTTCAAAACTAAAAGTTTTACATTTAAAACAAACCTCTGCTTATCTGTTTAGATGAAAAACCTTGATATAAATCCCATAAATTCTTTCTTCTAAATGTCAAACTTCTATCCGCAAACTAAAAAAAAAGAAGACAAATTTGTGAAAAACTCCAGACCATCAAGTGGCTGGAATGTGTGTGTCTTGAAGGGCGTGTATGTACTGTAGTTGGGAATGTGGTGAAAATATTGTTGGATTGTTTGCATGTTTGGACACAACTGCTTGGAAGGATGTTGTAGCTAGAGAGTGAGTGGAACAAATGTTCTCTGTGTGTTGTGTGTGGGTGTGCGGTCAAGTGTATGGTCAGAGTTTAGTGTGAGGAGTGTGTGTGGTTGGTGGAATGCTTGGAAGGATCCTGACATGCCGAGCCGAGGTCGATAGACCGTCTCTAGTGGGCTTTTTAGTTTTGTGAAAAGTGTCACTTTAACTCTGCATCTACACCTTTATAAGTACAGTGGTACCTTGGCATATAAATTTAATCCGTTCCAGAGGCAAGTTCTTGGGACCCATGGTGCTATGTCTTCACCAAATCTTGCACAAGAGACACCAACAAAAAAAACAAAACAAATATGGAAACTCTTCGCTTGGCCTTCCACTGGCGGAAAACAAGTTTTGAAGGTGTATCATTCACAACTTAGCTGGCGTTTGGTTTGGCTCAGTTCGTTCTCTCGAATGCCGAAAATGCTTTGTCTGCTGGGGCAAATTTCATGCGAAATTTCAGTTGTAAAGGAGAAAATTTGTGACGCTGCACATTCGTATGCTGAGGTAAGACTGTAGTTCAACAAGATAAATTATGACCTGCTGTATCTTTAATCCATTTACTGTATAGCTACCTCTAATGTAATGGAATGTAGGCAAAATTAATTAGTCCCAGAAAGCATTCAGTCTTGCAGACTAGTTAAACATCTCTTCACCTTTCCTCCTTAAATATCATTTAGTTTAATAAATGCACACTTATAAATACAGTCAGTACTGCTGATTTACGATTACCGTTCAAGTCAAACTGGCACTTTCTCATAAATCAAGGCAGAAAACTGACTGACAATTATAGCATAAGACTTCAAGCACAGTACAGCAATGAGACTCTTAGCTGCAGTAAAACATTTGAATAGCGCAAATGTTTAAGAAAGCTGTCCATCCGTTATTGACAATCCTGGCCGAGGTGGCTGAGTCCACTGTAGTCATTCCCGTGAACATTCAGGAAGTGGAACACCTGATTAACTTGTGGATGAGGCATATTAGTCTCAAAACCTTTGAGCATTTACTGGCACTGTTATCAAGTCGAAGGACTCTCCATACTAATAGGTAGCAGCAGTCTTCAATCAAAAAAATAATAGTATATGACCAGCTATTTTATCAATACGCCATCAAAACCTCCATCTCGGAAATTATGGCATAATAATTACGTTCCCACATGCTGTAGTATAGAAATAATGGCTAAATTACAAAGGCTCCAAGATTGTAATCGGGAGGTCGTACTTTCCAGGACTTTTAATAACCGACTGTTATGTTTTAAAGTTAAACTTCATAGATTAGATCTTCTTCTAATTGTAGGTCATGCTAGATAAAAGTTTATGTTGAGATTTCTGTAAAAGCTTGGGATGTGTGAGTTTTACTTGGGATGTGTGAGCGAGTGAGTCAGTGTTTTGTAGGCGAGTGCATTAACTGTGCCCCAGCCTCTCGTTCTCTTCAAAGCTCTGTGTTTCGCTCAGAGGAAATCAATGGCCGTTTTGATTAGCGGCGGCTCTGGGAGGACCTGCGATTATTACCAATAAAGGGAATTAGATAAAATGATTTTTTTTTTTACTTTGAAATTTGTGTTTAATCAAATTTGAGATAAAGTCATCAGCGGTATTGCTGTTGATTTTAAAAATAAGATAATTGGTAGCATTCCTCGTAACTACCTCGGCCTGCCTCTGAGCGCGCCCTTTTATTGCTTAGTCAAACCTCCTCATTCAATTTTAAGATTGCCTATTGAGTGAAAGTCTCTGTGGAGCCGGTGGTCAGTGGCATCGCTAATACCTTTCTCAAAGTCCTCCCTCTGAATAAGGGTCCGGAGGTTTAATTTTCTTCAAATTCTCTTCAGCTTTTCCTAATTTGTGCCTCTTTTGTGCAGTCATCACTCTGGTGTGTCAGACAGGGGTAGCTCTGTGGTTAAGGTGTTGGACTACTGATCAGAATGTCCCAGGTACAAACCTCAGCACCACGGAATTGCCACTGGTGGGCCACTAAACAAGGCCCTTATCCCTTATATATGTATAGGGACCAGGGATAATTCAGGGTTTAAGTCTTTGGACTATGGTTTGGAAGATCCCACGTTCAAATCCCATGACTGCTAAGTTGTCCCTATTGGGCCCTTGAGCAAGGCCCTCAACTGCTCACAGGTATAATGAAATCCCTTATTTCTAAATAATATCTATTAATATTTAGCATTAATGTTTTAGGAACAATGATTAAGTAAAAGGATTTAGATAACATATGCAGATTCCAAGTCAAGCTCTAATGTTGGACCTGTGCTTATTCTTCTCACAATCTCGCCTCTTAAGTGACAGGCGATGTAAATTTTAAATAGTGCTTTCAGTTATCCAAAATTTCAGGGTTTTTTTTTTTACCCCACAAACAAACTCAAAAAAAGGAATGCATTTTATATGAAATATATGTTGTATGAAGAAGTCCAATAGGTCATCCATGAAACTATGAAATACCAAATTTAAAAATGTTTTGCCATTATTTTGTTAAAATTACACCTTAAATTACCAAATAAAGTCTTTCACACACATTAAACAAAAAAGTGTGCAGAAATAACTCTCAAACCACAATAAACATACAGAAGATATAAAAAAAAATACAAAAAAGCAAAAAAAAAAACTGGACTATTTTACAGTCTACTGAATAATGAGTGTGGAAGCAATGTTGTTTGGTTAAGTCCTGCTTTCAGTAATTAACATGACAACTACTACTAGAATTATTTAGTTAGCATTGCAATACATGCATCAAACAAATCACAACCAATAATCATTCATAGAGCAAAACAAGAGTTTAGCTAGTGAAAGACAAAACAGCTAACTAAAGCAGAAAGCTTAAATAGTGATGCTAATTAGGTGAAACCCAGATAAAAAAAAAAAAACAGGTGAGAGTGATCAGGATGCATTCACGGTCCTGGGGCTGATGGGTAGTGTAGTTCATCATAATCATAATCCTTTTCATTTTTAACTTGTCTTTCACATTTAAAACTCTTTGGAATTTTTAAATCCCAGGTTAAAAGGCAAAGACTTTTTTTAAAAAATTAAAATAGGTCTAGACGCTATTTAAATCATCACATACTGTATACTCAGGTACATTTGTGGAACTCTCAGCAGTGTTAAGTACATGTAGAAAATTTGAATGATCCATAAACTGTAGGAAGCCCAAAATAATAATAATAATAAAAAATAATCAACTAAAGTATGTACATGACTCAATTTTGAATATGGTAACATTTCTGATCTGGCCGTTATTATATTATTATATCTTATGCTATATTCTCCAATTTTAAAGGCTGACATCACCAGTAGACAGTACAGAGAATGAAATGGCAAGGTGTTACAGCAGCAGGCTTGTTTTCCTTGCTTCTGTTATGTGATTTGGCTAAAGTTATACATGTGCAGCTGCTTTGTATTAATGCAGTGACACTAACCCTAATACCATGCATTCCTCCCTTTTTCTCCCTCCTTTTTGCATGTGTCTCATTTCTCAAAGCTACATGTGTGCCTATATTAGTTGAGTATGTACCTGTGACTATAGAGACTATAGTGGGCATCTTCACCAATACTGTTTTTCTAAGAATCATTAACTATGTGGATGCTACTTATTTGTGTTTCTAACTATTTAGCCAGACTAAGTTTATTATTATTATTATTATTATTATTATTATTATTATTATTATTTACAAACACCTAGTTGCCTAGTTGTATTAAATATACAATTAACTAGCTAGATATTATGGTTAGTGCCACTAACTATGTGCTCCTAGCTAGTTAGTTGGTTTACCAGAGAATCTAACTGGCAGGTTAATTTGTTTTATTTTTACTTTTCAGCAGTGATTCCATTAGTGTGTCGCTCAATCGAGTGTCATTGGAGAGATTTCTTGTTTCTTTTTCCGATAAAACGGTGTTTCCGTTGTGTGCGCACGTGTGTGAAAAGAGTGGAGGAAGGGTAACTGTGTAAGACGAGAAAGGGGAGAGGGGAGCTTACTTTAGCTTCACACACACACATACACACACACACAGCGCCTGCGAGCACAAACGGAAACAATTATCTGTCGGGATTTATTTTTACTTTTTTTAAAGGTAAAGTGTAGGTTAATTTATTTTATTTTAACTTTATATTTTGTGTTAATCATTTTTATGTATTTATTTTTTTGGTCTGTGGAATGAATAATTTGATTTTCCACGATTTCTTATGGGAAAATCCGATTTGCTTTACAAGTGTTTTGAAATACGAGCCTGCTTCTTGAACAAAGTATGCTCGTAATACAAGGTTCTACTGCATATGTTTCATTTTAGCAAGCCACTCAGTTAGCTATAGCACCTTATTTCATTTATTGAAATTATTATGGTCTCTAGTATTTTTTTTTAATGATCTACGAAACTAATGACATGTTAGATAACTAAATATATGGTTAGTTTGCTTTAGTTATTTAACAAACTAGCTAGATGCTGTGGTTACCTAGCTAATATTTTAGGCATGCCACCATGTTGGCTAGGGTAGATAATTCAATGTATGTTTAGTGTTTTTAACTGCATAGATACTATGTTTTTTTTTTCTTTTTTTTCCTAGACATCAAGTCGGCTAGTTAGATACTATGGCTGGGTTTATACATGCTGCCTAGTTAAATACTCACAAGTTATTCACACATCTATGATTTAGTGGTTAGTACACAATCTATCAAGCAATAGAATGTAATCAACTAGCAAGGTACTGGTGTTAGATTTTTAACACATCACCTATTCAGCTAGAGTATTTAACTACCTAGTAAGCAAGCCATCTAGTAAGCTACAACACTTTACCAGCTAAAGACTATTTATTTATTCGCTTGTTTATTTTATTTTATAAGCATGCCATGTAGGTCGATAAAATATTTAATTAGCTAGATACTTTCCCAAGTGCAGACCCCGGCATGGTGGTTAGTTTTTAAAAAGCCATCTATTTAACCAGAGTTTTAAACGAAATCACTAGAAAGAACACTTTTTTTAAAGCCACTAAACCACCTAGTTAAAAATGTTTTGTGAGCACCAAACCTCAACACGTTTTCCTCGCTACAATTTGCTGCCAGTATGACACCCTACAAAAACACAACCAAAGCTTGAGTTTGCAATATCAATTTTTAATTAAAACTCAACCAACACTATTATTAACACTTAACAACAAATTTACATTGCCACAAACACAACTGCAGGCGGAGTTATCCATTGCGACAAAACCATGACAGTGGAGTTATAGCATTTTGCAAAATGATCCATACCAAAGTAACAAAACATATGAATTTTTTGTTTTGTTTTGCTTTTTTTCCACATTTTCTAATAGCTTGTAATATCTTTTGCTTCTGTTGAATAAACGTTTACTTCAAACTGTGGTGATTTTGCTGTCATACTGTTCATATAATCTGTAGCTTATCTGTAATTTAATGAAGTGTATTGAAAGCAATGTTTTGTTAAACCATAGATAACTTATAATAAGGTTATATGTTGGGTATGACACTAATTAAATCCTATTGTTAACAGAATTCAGGAGTTATTTCCCCCTCTTTTTCTGTTGATGGTTTGATTCACTGTCACCTCCCAATATTCTGTTCCAATTCTGACCATTTTTACTGGAACATATCCATTGTAAGCAACTTGAATTGGGTGTTTTCTTGGTGTTACTGATGTGATATCACTTATTATTTCAGGGATCTGTCTTCTAATTTATTTTTGCATTTTCTTTTTATTCTTGCGTTGTCAGGTTTTCCAGTTTGCTCCACTACTGTTGTTGTATTGGGCACCTCTAGCCCACCATCACACTGATCTTCTGAAGGAATTCTGTTATGCAGTGATTCAGCTGAAAGGCCTGCTGCCAGTGATCGTTCATCATCAGGTCATCAATATGGCCATCACAGCAAACAGAGCTCATAACCGAAGCATATGGTCTAGGTTGTGCAAGCACTAGTTTTGGTTTCTTGCATTTAAAGTGAGAACAATATGATCAGACCGTGTGTTTAAACATCTTGACATGAAACGCACAATCCCATGACGGATAGTTATTCTGGGTTTCATGCTTTGAACAGAACCTGCTTCTTCATATGGTTTTAGCAAATACAAGCTAGAGTAAATAATCAGGATAATCCAAACAGGCCAATTAGATTTTTTCGGATGTACCTGGGAACATGATATGGTGGAATTGAGTAGTTTGACACAATTATGCACTCACGGATACAATATATTAGGACTTAAAACCATGATCAGGGAGGGAATGATCTATGCCAACAAGCCATTAAAAGTTACATTTAATCAATTTCAAATAATGGACAACTTCAGGATTATGTAGAACTGCAAAGCTATTAAATCCACTTAACTCAACAATCCAGTTTGCAAGAGCATGCCCAAGGTTCCCTTAGTGCTTGTTTCAGCATTTAGTGATGCAAAGACCCATGTTTGGCATGTGCCAGACATTAAGGGGCCCAAAGAAATCAATTACATCTACATTATAGCAGCCATAAACAGTAAAAAGTCTCATTATTTTTTCTTAAAACTTACTAAATATATATATATATATATATATATATATATATATATATATATATAGTACGTTTTAAGAAAAAATAATGA
>JAOVVB010000011.1:4811086-4822356 GCA_028570985.1 Heterobranchus longifilis | reverse complement strand
ATTAATTAATTTATTTTAAAAAGAAGTTTTAAGTCACTGAAATAATTGGGATCCAGAAAACTAAAAAAGAAAAAAAAAAAGGAATTATTAGATGTTTTTTTTTTTTTTACTTTTTATATCACTCTCAACAAAACGTATTTGATGTTTCTTATTCATTACCTGGTTTGGACAGGCCCCTCTAGAGATGACTTTGAAAGACTATCTCCAAGGCCTAATTAGAAATAACGGCTCGCCTTTTGAATTGTCAACTCTCACCTCAAGCAGGAAATACTAAGTCTTGCATGTTAAGCAGCTCGTAAACGGATGGTGTGGGTGTCTAACTTTCATTGACCTTAGCTGTATTGCTGTGATGAGTATAAAACGACTTTGGGTTTGGAACGCACTCATTTGCTCCGTTTCATTCTTCCTCAGGTTCTGCCGTTGTGTGTGCGTGTGTGTGCGTGTGTGTTTCGCTATGTACATTTTCATACACGATGCCGTAAAGGTTATTTTCCACCTCTCAGCATGCTTCCTGTAAACATTACAATCCATCAGATGAACAGCAGAAAAAAAGACGGTTTGTTTTCACACTTAAAGGAGACATGAAATAGAGTGTCCTTAACTTAATCACCACCTTGTTTCGCTACATTTGCATACATTTGCATATTAATTGGACTACAGATTAAAACTGGTTTTGTAATTTTAATTAAGTGTCCACAAAGGTATATGATTAGAACTGTTTCAAATACAGGCTGACATAACTAGCAGCGAGTGCTTTTGGAGCTGCGTCTTCTCTCCGCCTCCTCTGTAGATGGGGATTACTTTCAGGAAATGCCTGTTTTATGATAGTAATTTTTAATCTTTAGTAGATTACGGAGGAAAGGAGATGGGAGAGAGGGAGGTAGGGAGGAAGGAAAGGAGGGAGGAAGGGAGGTAGGCAAGTGGAGGTGGGGTGGGGTGGGGAATCGGAATCATTTTCATTTCTCAAGATCCGTCTCCCGTTCCGTTGATTTGCAGCACTCGATGAAGGGGGAAAAAAAAGTCTTTTGTTGCTTTTCCTGATTGCAAATTAAGAGCCTTAGCTGCAAGTGTAAAAGAATGGAATTTTGATTTAGCGTGCACGTAAGCAAATTATGCAAATGAATTTATAAGTGTGCAGAAAGGAAGGCGGTGAAGAAAGGTACTTTTCCGCCGTACTCCTGGATGTCTGTTTATATTGAGGCACTATAAAATAATTTTTGCTCGTGCCAAGCATTATGTTTTCAGATTTGTGGATAAAATGCAACATGTTTTTATCACGTTTTACAATGGAATAATAAAAATATAACCTTTGAATAAGGTGTTAACTCCGCACATAACATATAATGTATGCTTACTGAATGCTTTGATAGCAGTCATGCAATTATACAATAAATCATGTTCAGTGGTGCAATGCATAAAATCATGCAGGTCCATATCAAGAGTTTTATTTAATATTTTATTCAATTTAACTCAAACAGTCACTCTTGACAACCATGGTGAGCAGGAAAGCAACTCAAAAAGCAACACATCCTGTCAAATCCTGACTAGTGCATCCTGACATCCAACTTGTCAGAAGAAGATTGGACAAAAAAAAAAATGCCTGGTTGACTTTGGAGTCAACATCACAATCCACTGACTTACCCTGCCTTGCATCAACAGGCTGCTGTTGGTTGTGGAATGATGTAGCAAATGTTTCCTTGGCAGGCAGCAGGCCTCTTTGTAACAACTGAGCATTTGTAAAGTGTGTCATTATGAAGGACATGCAATTTGAATATCTAAAAACTTTTACACTACAATTACTAGTGAATGTTCAAAAGTCACAGGTTTTAAGTTACCTAAAATCAAGATACTTTCATTCATAAGACTGTGACATATAGCGTGACATTTGTGACATATCAGCTATAAAAAGCTAAAAAAAAGTATATTACATGCCACATAGGTCCCACTTGTGTCAGGAGAAAAAAACTTAGAGGGATGGACTCCACAAAACCTGGACTCTCAAGGTGTTAGCAGGAGATCCTTCAAGTCCTGAAAGTTGCAACTTGGTCCTCCATGGATCAGATTTGTTAGTCTAGCACATCCCACAGATGCTGAATTAGTTCGAGATCTAGGGAATTTTGATGCTATTTCAAAACCTTGAACTTTTTAGCCATGTTTCTCAGACCATTGTTGAGAAACATGGCGATTGTGTCATGATGAATTATCCTGCTGAAGGTTGCCACTGTCATCAGGGAATACTTGGGCTGCAAGTATTTTGTCAGGTGATGCATGTCAAAGTAACATCAACATGAATGCCAGGATTTAACATTTCCCAGAGCATCACGCTGTCTTCCCATAGTGCATCCATGAGCCATCTATTATCAAGGTAAGTGAGGTAAGCACACACACTCAGACATCCACATGATGTAAAAGAAAACATGATCTATCAAATCAGGCCGCCATCTCCCATTGCTCCATGGTCTGGGACGTTCATGTGCCCATTGTAGGAGATTTTAGGAAAAATAACGAATGTTATTTGTGATTGATATATATCAGTATGTATTAAAAAAAAAAAAAGATTGTGTGTAGTGTCAGAGGTTGAAAAAAATTGATTTTCAACCGCAAGATTAAAGAACACAGGCGGTTAATGTAGTTCATCTTCCGCAGTCTATCCCCGCTCCTTGTGAGCTGAGGTCATCTTTCTGAGACTGACGCAAGGGCAAAATTGTTCTAGGGACTGAGTTGAGAACTGGAGGAATCTTTTAACTGAATCTCCCAAGGTATGTTGAGATAATGAAGATGAAATAATGTTTTTTTTTTCCATTCTTTTTTTGGCTGTCCTGACCAACCTACCATGTCTGAGAACATCTTGTACAATTGCACAAATTTTCTGATGCAATTACACTAAAGTCAGGCTATCTTGTGGGCGAGTTTAGGTGGAACACGATATTGCTGTAACGTCTGTTTGTTGTGGTCTGGAACATTTTTGAAAGACATTTGGAAGCATTTTGCCTATAAAAAATACTTAACTATTTAAGCAACGGGATACAGTTTCAGTGCATACTTTTCACCTCATTGTCTTGGAGTAATAGTGGTTCTGATTCGACTAAATCAGATCATGTGTACGTTTTAAGTCCAGAGGAAACTGACACTGGCAGCGGTGCGGAGAAACTTCGGATCTTGCCTACTGACGAGGATCCGTCCTCCATCCCAGTGTATAACATCTAATCATCCCAAGTCCAAACTGTTTGTACATGGATGGATGAGGTAGGAGAGTTGAGTGTGTCCTCCTATCCCTCGTTCACTCTGTCATTCATTCCACTTTTCCCAAGCTGTGTTTTGGGTAAGCCATAAGTTACTAAGCTTGACTTGATGTTTTTCCCTGTTTCGCTCTCTGTAAATTGCAGCTTCTTAAATTACTAAGCTGTCCTAATAGGTACAACCTGTGCCGAAATGAGCTTTTCGAAACGCAATGCATATCCTCGTTTGCTACTTACATGCGCGGATAAAGGCTATCGATGCTCGGCAACATGCAATCCCGAGTCCTCTGTTGTAAATTCGCTTGGCCTAACATGCCACTCCTGTTGCCAAAGCCTCAAATGTG
The DNA here is from genome assembly GCA_028570985.1 of Heterobranchus longifilis. Taxonomy (NCBI): domain Eukaryota; kingdom Metazoa; phylum Chordata; class Actinopteri; order Siluriformes; family Clariidae; genus Heterobranchus; species Heterobranchus longifilis. The sequence goes on along the minus strand of JAOVVB010000011.1, from coordinate 4,818,773 downwards.
GTTTCTATTCCTTCATCATCGAGTCAGAATCTTTCCATTCTCATGTCATCTCTCTCTCTCTCGCTCTCTCTCTCTCTGTCTCGCTGGCCTGTCAAAAGCCAAAAATGTCAGTGACTTGTTTGTGTTCTGGCATCTTGAAAAGCTCTACCTTGTTAAACATGACTTTGCTGCTTAAACTGGAGCTCGAAGGCTTTGATGAAACACTGGTTGGAAACCAATAACAGCAGCAGAGGGTATTATCCAGTGCAACAGGGAAGAACAATCAATCCATGAATTTTGATACCCAGCCCACGATGGCGCCAACGTGGTCTCCATGTGACTTTTTTTGTTTTCATTTTTTGTTTTGAAATAATTTGTCAGAGCCAACAAAGCAAATGGTTAAGGTTGGGACTATGACTGGGTTGGCTGACATATCCTGGAATGAATCTAACGAAACCGCTCTTGCTCTGTAGAGGTCTTACAAATTTTGGATCAGTTGAATTAAGTATGTGTTGTTAGGATTTAATGCTGAAATTGCACACATCAGTATCCAGATGTACACAGATCAGCCATAACATTACAACAAAAGCATTTTAACCAGTATTGTGTAGGTTTCTGTTCTCCGCAAGACCTCTTGGGGGGTGCTGTGATGTCTGGCACCAGGTCAATGACAGTGAATCATTTGGGTGCTGTGGGTTGCAGGTTGGGGCCTCCATAAATTGTAATTGTTTGTCTGGTGCATCCCACGGGAGTACTATTGGACTGGGATTTGGGAAATTTGGAGGCTGGGTTGGCAACCTTAGACTCTTTGCCTAATGGTGGACTGTGGTGCACTGGGTGTTCTGATACCTTTCTATCGTGGCCAGCATTGACTTTTTTTTTGTGATCAGTTGCATTGGCTTTTTTGCAGGTTGGACCAGAAGGGCTGGGTTTTGCTCTTTCTGGGTATGGGTGAGCCTTGGGTGCCCATGATCCTGACGCCGGGTTACTGGTATATAATTAATAATTAATGTTAATGTGTTTTGGTGTTACTGTTGTGTTACTGATCATTGGTGTAATACTGCCAAAAACATAGCAAATCATACTGATGTTCAATTTAGACTTTTATCATTTATATTATGTCCAGCTCCAGTGTCTGACTATATGATATAACTGTCAGTTAAGTTATTTGTCAGATATACATTACTGCACAGTGAAATTCTTTCTTTGTATATCCCAGCATAGGGGTTAGAGTACAGGGACAGCAATGATACAACACTTCTGGAGCAGATAGGTCAAAAGGCCTTGCTCAAGGGCCCAACAATGGCAACCTGCTGGAGCTGGGAATTGAACTGCCAACCTTCTGATCAGTAACTCGGTGTCTTAACTGTTTGAGCTTCCACTGCCTTAATAGGTTATAATACGCTGAAATTCTGATTGCGCTGTAAAGCTACTCAATAAACATATGGAGCACCCATAATAAATCTGTAAAAAATACACTATTAAGTTCATTAATGGTATGGTGGCTTAGTGATTAGCAATGTTGCCACACATCTCCAGGGCTCCTGGTTCAAATCTCACCTCTGGTCTACAGTATGTGTGTGGAGGTTTCATATTGTACCCATGCTTGCTGGGTATTTTCCAGCTACTCCTGTTTCCTCTCAAACTCCTACAGACATGCATGGTAGGTTGATGATAGCCTTTCTAAACTGCTCTTAGTGAATGATTGGCACCTCATCCAAGGTGTACCCGGCCTTGTGCCCTAAGCTCCAAGCCTTTATTTTAAGCCTTAAGACATTTCTTTAAAATGGAAATACATAAGTTCTTTTGCATATTTTTGAAATATTTTTGTTTTTAGAAATACAATTATTATTATTTTTTTCAAGAAATTGTTTAGTATGAATGTATCTTGTGGCAATGCTGCCAAAACAGTCTATTGTATTGACCTTGTGAGACATTGTTCTTTTCAAAGGTTAGGTTATAATTCTTACGAAGAATGAAATTCTCTGTTCGCGAGGTGGAACATGCTTTTACCTTTGACCTCATGGACGTGGTAAAAACAAGCCTTAAACCAACACCTTCCTTTATTTATTCCTTCATTGGAGAAGAAAAAAGAGAGTACAAATGTCAGAAGGAAAAAAAAACTCTTGCACCTTGGCAGCAGCAAAGATTGAAAACAAGCGAAGGCATGTCATGTACTGACAGCATAGGTGGCATGTAATGGATCCAGCATGCCTTTATCCTGGACTATTATCATACATAAAATGGTCCGTAAACACGACCTTTTTGCTTGCTAATGGAATTTGTCAACATGAAAGGGATGTTATTGTTAGCCTGTCCTTTGTCTCCGCTGAATTCGCTGCCAAATCCCGACCCCCGCCTCTCCTGCGAACGTTTAGCGTTAGCTCGGGGAACTCGGGAGAATCGTGCGGCATAATGAAATTACCTCTGTGCAAACAAATAAGGTCAAACTCTCAAGGAGAGGAGCATTGGAACCAGATTGCGCTAATTATGTACCAGGTTCTTGAGCGCATCCACAAAGGCATTGCTGTAATGAAAGATGAGACGAAACCGTCTTGCTAATATCATTTTAGCTTCGTGCTAAATCACTGCCTATGAGTAGGCCTGTTGTCATTATGGTGTAAACATATTAGTCGGGTCTTGTTTTAATGGGAGGCTGCGGTGCGCCTTAAAAATGACGATTAAAATCGGAGACCTAGTGGAAATTGCTTTGTTTACTGGGACTGTTTCCGTATCGAGGGAATTGTAGATGCTCAACTCTTGTAATCATATTAAACACAAAGCTGTGATTCTGGCCTAAAGGAAGAGCTCGCGGTCCCAAACGGCTGTTTAGCTAGACCGTTATCATCTGCAATTAGTTTTACCTGCTTCCTATCGGTTAGGCGCATCTTATTACCTACACTGGCATGACTGAGCTTTTGTAATTATTGACCATGACTTATTTTAATTAGTTTACTTGAGCAGAATGAAGTAGGAGGGAGGTTTGCATATGTGTGTGTGTGTGTGTGTGTGTGTTCATGGTGGGGGCCCACGGCTGTTCGCTCTGCTATGATTTACCCATCTGGCTGCTCACACACACTCTCCAGGCTCTATACCTGTGCAATCTTTCCCTCATCTGACACACACTGTTGACAGTAAAAATGCTCCATCAGCACAAACCCTTTCACAGCCTTTTTCTTTTTTTCCCCCCTGTCTTTCTATTACCACCTCGTTCAGCGAGACAGAGTTCCCCGGCGAGGGCTATCAATAAATTTGACAGACCGCGCCGAAGACCACCTGTGTTAACTCAGGAGGAATTTGCTGAGTGGACACTGCTACGCTCATATTTCACATGTTACTGTGGCTCCGGTCGCCACTTGCTCTCCTCCATCACTGGCTCGTGTTCTGTAATCTCCGCTAAACTGAGCAAAAAAACAACACAGCATTACGCAAGTCAGGAATCCAGCACAGAGGTGGTTAAGAGAGGTTGGGCTTTATGTTTGACTGGAAATTCATTTAGGTTTTTGCATTTCTTTTGTAATTAATACTCACTCACTCATCGTCTATACTGCTTTATCCAGTATACAGAGTCAGGGGGGCCTGGAGCCTATCTCAGGAGACTTGAGGTGGGGTACACTTTGGATGGGTTGCCAATCCATCGCAGGGCAAAACACATGCACAGTGTGTAGCAATTAGCTAATCTTCATGTCTTTGGACTGTTGGAGGAAACCCACCAGGCACCGGGAGAACATGCACATGTTCTCCATGTACACAGACTCAGAGGCGGGAATTGAACACGGACCCTGGAGGTGCAAGGTGAAATTTTCCAGCCAATATCAAATCACATCCAAATAATTATGTTTACAATTACTTTTGTATTTTCCCTTTCACATCACGATACAGAGTAGAGGATCATGGATAACGTGGCATGCCTAGTCACAGGGATATGGTAACGTTCAGCCCTATTTCCTAAGCAATTGCTGATTGGTTGGCTTGGATGCACGGTTGATTCTGTACCCAGAAATTTCTTTTTTTTAACAATAAAATACAGATTTTTTTTTCATTAATGACAAACGCTGAAACTGCTTTTCAAAAGTCTGGATCATTAAATACCTTCAATTAGGAAACTGTTTTATAAAAATCTTAGTTTTACAAGAGGCGTTCAAGGCAAACCAGGACTTCTGATGAAATTTCTTGTGAATGAAGTGGATTGACATTTACAAAAGACTTAAAGCACGTTAAAACATTTGGATGGTGCAAACATTTTAAAGAAGACAAGGCGAGTCCCTAGGGAATGCCTGATCCTTGAAAATGAACCCAGAACTAGCGCAAGATCGCATGGGTTTGTTTGAACTTTGCATACAATCACTCACCACTTGCCCTTGCACAATACAGGAACTCTGCTGGGAGTAATTGTCAACCCCCCCCCCCAATATAGTCCTGACCTCGATCCAAAAGCTATTTTCACATGTTTGGGGAGTTCCTGGGAGGCCAGTCTTTTTGATTTAAAGTAGGCGGTCTGATCATGGCTCTGGCATACAGAGGAAACATTCTATCTTGATACTATCCAAGAAATACTAATCCATTAAATTAGTGTAGCAGTGGATTATATAGAGAAATAAAGGGAGTTTTTTTTTTCTTCTCTCATAACTGTGTTCTGCTATTCTGAACAATAACAAGTCCTGGTTTGACTTGAACATCCCCTGGTAAAACTGTTGTATTCTGTTATACGGCAAGTATAAATGAACACAAGTGAAATTTCCCCTTGTAGTTTTTAACCATACACAAGGTTTTTGCAATAGTTAGTTACACAAATAAAAGTAAAATTTCAGCCTTCTAATGCGAAAAAGTACAGCACTTCATGTCATTCAAAAAAAAAAAAAAACTCGAAAAGTGCCCTAGCAGATTGTTCAGCAGAGTGTAAGAAGCAAAGTACAGGGGCAAGACGAGAAAACATAACCCACTGTGTGTAATAGATTTCCTGCACAATAAAGTCGAAACCAACCTTTAATGAAAAGCCTTCCTTTCTGTCTGAATGAATTTAATAGCACTGAAGGTGAAATAGCACTAAAGGTGTATGCACGCTCATGCTTTATCACACGCCGCAGCTGCAATAAGCACTTTTTCAGTTTACCTGATTCTGATGAGAGTGCTGATTGTGCACCGCATTTATTGCCTCTATTCATTCCTCCTGACTTGTGCATAAACCAGTGTGTGTGTGTGTGTGTGTGTGTGTGTGTATACAGTATGTATATATACAGGAGGTCTGGTCTTGGTAGAGCTGATTGCATTTAAAGTCTATGACTTGTTGTAGTCACTGTAACTACAATATGTTTATAGTTGGCCTTTTCAAGTGAACAGAATGTTGAGGATTGACCCAGTACAGATGATGACAGATGATCAGGCTGGTGATTAGTATACCGGTGATGCTGAACACTGAGTGCTTGGAACAGACGAGAGGGGAAATGAGGCTGCTGCTCAGGTTGTTACATAAAAAAAAAATTTGTGGCTTTTCTCAGAAAACATTTTACTATTTCTTTAATTTAATTGCTCTTGTGGCTCAAGACTTTTACACAGAACCGTACAAAACAAAGCTTCTGACACTGCAAGAACTTTGCGATCAGCCATCTTTGTTCACAATGGTACTAAATTGGCTATGATACTGTATGTAATCTGAGATCTCCAGTTTAAAATCTATGTCCAAATATATATTTTTTGCACTGTGAGATTTTTGACATGATCCAACATCTTTGCAGCATGTTATTTTTGGCTTCCATGAATCAGCCAATGGGCTTTTGCAGGCTGCCACACATAAATATGTACATCGAATATCATGTACTGTATATCAATGAATATCAGGGGCAGTGGTGGATCAGGGGGTGAAGCTCTGGGTTGCTGATCGGAGGGTCTGGGGTTTGAGCACTGCCAATACTCTTGGACAAGACCCTTGACCAAATACCCATATATGATACCCAGCCACTAAGCTGCAGGGCATCCTCAGTGTCAGCCACAAGCCTGGAGGAACGGGTGGGTTGCGACAGGAAGAGTATTTGGCATAGAACGTGTGGATAACTTTCGGACTGAATGATGCAATGTGGCAACTCTGAGAAAAGGAAAACGTCCATGAAAAAAAGGTATTTCAAAGGATATCAAGTTAATTGCTATACATAGATTTAACAGAAATGTTGCCCTACAGAAAAGGAAAAGAAATGCCACTATTCAGCGCTCATGCCAATCATATGAGCTCTAAAACCTTCCCCAAGACGATGGCTCAGCCCTGAAATGTCTTTCTTGACTTCCCTTGTCCAAGCCGCTTGAAGAGGATTTTAAGTTTATTAAGTCTCAGGTTTCGGTCCGAGTTCTGCATCTGACAGCAGCAGAAGGGTTTGGGTGATTTCCTTCTCGCACTTTCTCTAGCACATTAAACAGCTAAACCACTCAGAACCTGAAATCCCCCTGGGGTGAAGAGATGATGGTGGTGGTGGTACTGTAGCTACGCTTCCCTAGTGGGAGATGACAAATGCCATATGTCCGCAACACAGCAGTTGCTCTAATCCAACACTGCACCGGCCTTAATGCCTGACCTGACACTACAATAAAGCTATAATAAGCAGGAAAAGTCTACAGCTTTTTGCTTACATCAAACAGAATGTTGCAATAGGGCTTTCCGCGACATTAAAGCAGTGGACCTACTATGCAAAATTTACTTTTGTCTGTCTCCGAGTGTGTGTACAAACATTTCAAACATGTTGTTTCCTGATTCCTTCGCCAGGGTTTAAACTAACCAATTAGATTTTGCTACTAATGTGACCACATATAAGAAGAACCCCTCCTCAAGTAGCTCATTTACATGGACACTGATACGGTGCATTAGGCTGAGGAGTGGAATAAAGGGAGTTTGAGGTATCTGAAGGGTATTTCAGCCAGAATATGAAATATAACACACATAATTTGGAGGAGTTTAGAGACCTGCGTTAATGTGTTAAAGAAATAGTAAAATATGGAACCTTTAAATAAAATCATAAGGGAAAGTGAAACGGAGTGGGATGGAATATCAGTCTTCATTTAGTGATAATAAATCATGAACTGAATAAATATTTCTCAACTTACAATTCTTCTTAAGTCCTAAGCTTTTTGAATGCTTTACGGTCGAGAATGTTCATATCAGATGTCTGTTAAGTAATCAAGTCATGACTGATTTATATGATAGTCATAGAGGTTAGCACTGTGGCATCGCACCTCGATGGTCGAGGGTTCGATTTCTGTCTCCTCCAGGTACTTTAGCTTCCTCCCACAGTCCAACGACATGCAGAGTAGGAGAACTGGTGTTCCCAAATTGCCAGTAGTGTGAGAATGTATGCCTGCCCTTTGATGGATCGGTACCATGTCCAGGGTGTACCCCACCTCATGCCCGAAGTCTCCTGGGATAGGCTTCCACGTATTTCCACGTAGACGGTTCTGGCCTCGGCTGATGCTAAGCTGTTCTCTGAGGACTCGTGACTGCAGTCATTGATAGTTCAGGTCTGGAGTTTCCTACAGACACCTGAATCTCCAATAACGAACTGGACTCTATAATAACTTAAAGACATCTCCTGTTATACTGAACTTCCAGCTTCCGAACACACAGTATGACTGCAGATCAATCCCTGCTGTCCGTTTTCACCCAAATGAGGATGGGTTCCCTGTTGAGTCTGGTTCCTCTCAAGGTTTCTTCCTATTACCATCTCAG
>JAOVVB010000011.1:4797643-4808824 GCA_028570985.1 Heterobranchus longifilis | reverse complement strand
AAGGTAGAATTGGTTAGTGACCTGTGGCCATGCATTCACAGTCTAAATACATGAAAAAATCGTAATAGGTAGGCTATGTATAATACAAAAATTCAATGCTACTAGCTATTTCTGCCACTCATTTTTTAAGACACTTGTTTCCCCGAAAAAATGGCAACCACAGTTTTTTTCTTAATCACATATTTTTTGTGTAAGAAATGTCCATTAACTGACCTATTTATGTACAATAATACTGCCTCCATTTCTCGTTTCTCTATCATTTTCAAGTGAAGTACTCAATCATAAGATTGAATTGTAAAATTTTTCCCCAACTTCTCTGGGCTAGACATACAATAACGTTTAAATAACAAATCGGTGATTTCGCTCATTACAGGCACTTTAATGTTTTTTGTTTGTTAGGGGGCTTGTGTGAGCCATTCTTTATAATACTCCTTCATTGACTTTAAAATACAGTGTAATGGGTTTCAACAATAGTTTAGCATTTTGACAATTTCTCAAAGTCGACGTAAAATCCACTAGAAATAATATGTTCTATAAATTACAGCATTACAGCATTACAGCTCAAATTAAATATTACCCACTGCTCTGTCTCTCTCTCTCTCTCTCTCTCTCTCTCTCACCACACACACACACACACACACACACACACACAGCTTCAGAGAGTCATCTCACAGCTCCTGAGGCAGCGAAGGATCCGTGTAAATTTACCGTGAAGGCTCTTAGAAGTGTTATTCAAGAGGGAGATTTCCTTTAAAGCTCTCATTTAAAACCTTCAGAAGACAAAAAAACGTGCGCTTCCCTCACGAGGCCCCCGATTTTACCAATTTTTTGTTCCTTCTCACGATCCGCAAATGCTGGCCGGTACCTTTAAAAAAAAAACAACAAAAAAAAAAAACAATTGTGACTTAAATGACCTAAATGTTTGTCTTAGTTTACTGCAAGCTGTATGTGTCCATCGCACCTGGTATACTGTAAAGATATCCAAACCTTCATTTACTGTACATGGTGGTTTACATGAAGTCATTACCATATTTAATTTAATTTAGAATAATTTATTGACAAAAAACAAAAAGTATATTTCCATAAATCTTTAAGATGTAAGAATTGGGAAAATATGACTTGGATACATGTAAACAGCATTATGTATAGTATATATATATATATATATATATATATATATATATAAAAATAAAATTGTTCACATAGGTGTGTGTGTGTGTGTGTGTGTGTGTGTGTGTGTGTGTGTGAATGACATTGCACGTTCTGCCCTTTCCTCTTGCCCTTGTCATGCCGTCTGTGCTACATGCCCCTGCCGGTAACCTCAGGTCAAGATTGGACCTAGCCACTGTCTGTCAAACTTCCACCCATCCTGTCACACACATCGGCCCCAATCCCGCAATTCCATCTGACCTCCCGTCTCCTGTTCCCAACAGGGAGCGACAATCTTTGCTCCCTTCTTCCGTTCTTTTCTCCAAACCAGTCTTTTCCCTTATGAGGCCTGCACTCATTGCTTTTCAGAAAAAGCTCGACGCAGTCAAGATCTGCAAGCATGAAAACCAGTCATCTTTATCCATCCTAATGGACAGGGTGTCTTCCAGGGTGACCCCACCCCATTAATATGAATAGTTGAAAATAGTGTAAATTACATGATACTGTAAGACCTTCATGCTTTCTAGATCTCTCTCGAAAAGGTTTGGCAATTCTAGAGCAACATGATTGACACCTACAGGGGTGTTCACAACCATGATTGAAACATTAACCAAGGGAACATTCCCAGCACGAATTGTTGGTTGGCAAACATTGTGCTAACATTACAGGCATTTGAACATTTCTGGTATTAGGTTGCTTTTGAATGTTAGAATGACTTGAACTAGTGTTGACTACATGACACTTTGGTATAGCTTTGAACAAATCATCTCAAGATAATGTTACAGATATGACAGCGACTAAGCCAATGCCCTGACCAGGACTTGACCCCAGGAAGTGAGGGGGCTGAATCCTAGCCACTAGTCCAACGTTCAATGTAAAGTTACTAAATAAGCATATATCATTTTGTCAAAAAGTAAGGAACCAGAACATATGCCTCCAAGTCAGAAACCACTATATAGCTGCAATGTACCAAACCATAAAATTAAGAAACATAAATCAGAAAATATACCGAAATGTCACAGAGGTGGTTGAGGCTCTGGGACGCTGATCAAAAAGTCAGGGATTTGAGCCCCACCACTGCCAGGTCACCACTGTTGGTTCCTTGAGCAAGACCCTTAACCCTCTGCCTCACAGATCCCAACGACTGCATATGGTGCCAGGCCCACGACTGGTTAGAAAATGGGAGGGTTGTGACAGGAAGGGCATAAAACATTTTGTGGCAGTTTGTTTTTCAAAAACAATGTTGTCTTTTTATGTTGTGTTTTGGATGGATGAATATATGTGAGTGTACCAGTTCCTCATAGGATTGTTCATATTTTGCAGGTTCAGCCATCCACTACACTACACTACCAGAGTATTGTTGAATCTATACGAGCTGTTCGGGATAGGTAGATAGATCGTAGACAGTCATTTAGATACATCTCACCTTTTTTTTTCTTTGCAGTTTTTGAGAAACAGCTCTGCTCCTAATTCTTCTTGTGGTGGAAAAGTGAATTCTACAGCTTTCCCCAAGATAGTTACGCTGGGACTGGAGACTCCTTCCGATAATTTTACATGAAAACATCTCACATTTTTTAACAATCCATTCATGTCAGTCATACAAGAGAAATTATGAACATACTGTATGCTAGAATTATTGTCACAGCTGCTGATTTAGGAGATTAATTAACAGCTTCTGACCAATCAGAATCCAGAATTTAACAGAATTTAAATCCATCATACTGTATATGGAATGTAAATTCTCAAATTTGAATAACACGTATAAACATTGGCTTGAATAATTGAACCACTTTCCATTGATGGACAGTTTACAGGTGATATTGACTTGAAGTGTAGCCCCAGTCCTAAATTTGGATTTGAGTCTAATTTACAGGTGTCATATTTTGCTATTTCTCAAAGTTAATGCAAGTGTTTATAGCTTCCCCAAAGTGAGTGTTAATGCTCCAGATCAAATGCTGCTTCACTCCTCCTCCAAATGTGCTGTTACTATGTTTATGTAAATGAGCACTTCTGAGCCACACCCCCAGAAAACACCAGAACCTAACAACAAGCTGGGGGAGGGAATCTTCTTATATGAGGTAACAATAGGGGGAAAAAAATCAAACCGGTTTGTTTAAAGCCCGAGACATACAAAACCAGTTAAGGGACAAAAAGAGAGAATTTGTGCCCTGTAAGTATATGACTCCTGACTCATAATTTTATTTTTGTACAATTCCCACTGAGCCTATGATGTGTTGACCAGGAGTTTTATTTTAGGTGTATTCCTGCCTCGTGCCAAGTGTTCTCATCATCCAGGAGAAAATGGTTACTGATTTACTGCATTTACTTGCTTTTTTTCTTGTTTCTGTATGTGTATAAATTTACCACCTGTGTTGTTCTGTTGTAATCCTAGAGACAATATTTCATCCCAGTGCCAGCAATGGAAAACAAAATTTTCCCCAATTTACCTCATGCACAGTCTGCGCAATACTTACTCTATAACCTGATTTTGCGCCAGCATAATTTTCTTTCTTTTTAATCTTTTTTTTTTTTTTTTTTTTTAAGGAAAAGTGTGAAGCACAATGTTTCGAATTTTATTAAGGCTCTCTAATTAGATGTCCACTTTTCTGTCTCAAAATCGCATTTATTTTACATTACGCTTTACAGTAAAGCAGTGTATTGAATTTTTAAAACACACCTCTTGGGTGCGACATGAAGGAGAATTTTTAATCTCGTTTTGCTAAATGAAGGGGTCCTTTTAAATCAAACCTAATGAGTCTGCAGGTTCCCAAGCACAGGCGTTTTCTAATTATTGTATTATTGGGATCTCGACTGCACTGTCGCAGCGTGACGGACAGATTCACAGGGAACGGTGTGTGTGTGTGTGTGTGTGTGTGTTTGGACAGTGGAGGGGCAACATGCTTCCAAAAATCCATAAAGGTATTAATGACAAAGATGACTTTGGTGTATTTATTGATATGTTGTAATGTAGAGTACCTGCTAATGATATGGAGTATGTATGCATGTGTGTGTGTGTGTGTGTGTGTGTGTGTGCGTGCATGGAGGAGGGGGGGGTGTCTGTGGGGGTCTCCTGTTTCAGCCTCGGTTGACAATTAAGACCTGGGTGACTGTAGCCGGGGGTTAATTCAGCTCATTAAAAGAACTAGGTCATTAGTGGAGAATCAGGGTTCTTAAAGGCGGCGCAGGGAGAGACTGGAGGAGAATGGAGGGAGGGATGGAGGGAGGAGGAGAAAAGAGAAGAGAGAGAGAAGACACAAGAGAGGGAGGGAGTGAGGGAGGGAGGGGGCGCTGTAAATCCAGCATCTCCACGAACATGGCTGTTACATTAATTAACCTCCCTTTTTCCTTGTTGAGGAGAAGAAAAAAAATCTGTTATCATATATGCACATGGCTGTACACCAATTAATTGCGAAGAAAAAGAAGCTAGTTTACCGTCATCCCAGTGGTCGCCTTGTCTGCCTGCGCAGGAGATCCTTTATTCCGAGAAAGGAGAGGGAAGAAGTTGGTGGTGGTGGTAGTCGGGGGGGGGGGAGCTTGGGGTGACAGTAAAGAAAGAGAGAGTGAGAGAGAGAGAGAGAGAGAGAGAGAGATGAGTAAAAAGGGTATTAAAATTAAGAAGGGAATCGCAGAAGAAATCGGGCACGCCTCGGGGGAACCTGGCAAATAAAAGCCTCGGAAATGGAAATAAATAAGCTTTGCTAATACCTCACCTAAGGAGAGCCGGAGCTCAACCCCAGCGATTCGGAGTGTATTCACTAACACCTCACACACGCACAAAATCACACACACATACACGCACGCTCTGACCTTCAGAGAGTGAAGAAAAAAAGGGCACGGTTCTCGGCGGCGCAAACACTTTGACACACACACACACACACACACAAAAAAAAAAAAAAAACAGCGAGAAATAGATCCTAGCCGTGCAGTGACAAGTGTAAAATGACCACACACACTCGCAAAGCCACCAGAGATTAAGTGCGGGTGCCAGAGTGGCCCTGCGAAGGCCAGGCCGGATCTCTGCAGATCTTTGGTGTTAAAAACTGGGTATTGGAACTCGAGGGCGCGAGTGTCAGATATTTTCCGCCCTGTTTATTCCATCGCCGTTTCAGTCGCTGGTTTTAATTTCACTTTTTGACCTCCAGGTTTGGATCAAAGCGCAGTCGCCCTTTGCTTCACTCGGCCCCAAGTCCCCAACTACCCCACGCGCTACTGATGCCTCCGCTCTCTCTCTCTATCACACACACACACACACACACATACACAAACAGCGTTCCAGTTTGAAGCGTAGCATTGCAGTAGGAAGATAATTGGCCCCTCAGATTGAAATTCAGCAAAAGAAGTAAATATGTTTTTTTTCCTCCTCCTTTTTTCTCACACTTTTTTTTTTTTTGAGAGAGAGCTAGATTGTGGGGGAAGCGGCACCACCAACACCAGCAGCGCCATGGCTCTGAAAAAGAAAGAAAAAAAAAACCCATTTACAACCATTGGACCATTTATAACGTTTATTAAAATGCTCACATTTGGGCGTAATTAAGCAGATTGATGGCATGACAAGGCGCATGTGATTGAGCGCTGTCTCTGTCAGATCTTCAGCGGATCCACACAAAAGGCTTAATATGAGCCAGCCATCTTTACGCACAACCCCGCTTGACACGTCTCTACTCCGGTAGGTGCCATCAGCGCCAGCGTTCATTCATATTCACCGGCCCAAAGCTCAGAAACCGAATGGTTGGTAATAAGGAAGAGTGTATTACTGTTTTTCATCTACTAATATTCCCAAGATTTTAATGAGAGAGAGAGAGAATCCTATTCGATAGAATGATTTGAATTTAAATGATATAATACTTGAGATTGCCTAATTCTCCCATACATATTTAATCTATGTATTATCTTTTTTGGTCTCCTAGTGTTCCAGTGCATGGGAGGTGTAAGTGATCAAATGTGTAGGAGCTCACGTGTTATTGGAACGAAACCCAGGGGCCAAAGGTTCATTGTGAGAATTACATCCAAGTTAGATACTGTAGATGATAAATACAAGGGGTGTTCAAGTCAAACTAAGACTTTTGATTGTACAGAATAAAATAAAGCAGTTATGAGAGTGAAAACTGCCTTTATTTCTGTACACTAATGCATTTGTTCCAGAATTTCAGCATACGTTTAGGAACCACAATCAGACCTTTTCATATTTAAAACGCTAGCCCCCCAGGAACTCCTTTAATGTCCTAAACATGTGGAAATCGCTTGGACTATACGGGGGATGTGGCACTAAGAAAGAGAGAGAATCCTAGCCGAGTTCCTCTAATTTGCAAGTGGTGTTTGTAAATGGTTGTGTGTACAGTTCCCACAGACAGATGCATCTCTTCCACAAGTTGGCGACATGTTAGCTGGTGATTTTCATGAATCAGGCGTTGGAGGGCTCTGAGCCACCTCGGCCAGGATCATCATTTACAAATGTACAGCCTTCTTTAAAATGTTTTACTCATTCAATTGTTTTACTTCCAATAATGTTGCATGAAAACATCTCGCACATTTTTTAACAATCCATTCATGTTAAGTGTCAGTCATACTAGGGAAATTATATGAACATATGCTAGGATTATTGTCACAGCAACAGCTTCAAACCATCAGAATCCAGAATTCAACAGAATTTAAATCCATCATACTGTATAAGGAATCATATCTTATTTACTGCAATAACTACACACATGTTCTACAGAGTGGTTGAAACTAAAGCGATGACAAAGAGCGAGCGTAACATTCTGTTTGTGTGCCGTTCTTTTATTTATTTATTTATTTCATCCTTTTGTGATAAGAGAGTTAATTGAAGCTACAGGAGGGCCTGAAATGAGAGATTTGCTCAATTAACCAATGTAGCAGAGCTGAGAGAAGCACCTGTGTGGAGCGGCGTCTCGTTCCCTCTCTCTCTCTCTCCTGCGCAGACAGCATGCCTGATTACTCTCCGGAGTGCCTTTTTTTTCAGTGTTTCTCTCTCATTTTTTGTCTACCTGCTCTGTTTACGCACACCTCATCTGCTTAATCGTTTGCCTTGTTTACTGACTGCGCCTTCAGAGCCGTTGCTGTAATGATAGGTAAGGGAGGCACGGGAGAACTGCGGAAAAGAGGCAGCTGATCTCACCAACGGGTATCGCGTGTTAATCCCTGGTGAGCGAGAGGAACTTGGCATTGGAGTTCACACCGGATGACGGAGGGGAAATGGAACAGGGCAAGCAGGAGATCATTTCTGAATTCGCAGGGAAGAGGATGAGTCAGTGCTTTTCAGACAGGTGCATAAAGAGGATATTAAAAAAAAGAGAAATAATTTTATCTAGAAAAGAGTGACCATGTTACTGTTGATTGTCCAACTAAGTTGGTTTGTGTAAAATAAAAATCTACTTTGTATCTCAGACCAATAAAAGCTTATTCCACTATTGACGACTGCTTATGATATTATTTGTTAGTAGTTTGACAATCAGACTGTTAGGTTTCAACAGTGCATAGTCACTGATAAAATTCCTGAATATATATACGTAGTCTGGGCTAGAAAGACTTCACCCACAGCTTCACTTCAGCATACCATACTGTATATTCTTGCATTAATAAAAGAAAGCAAAATATAACATTTAAATACCTTTTTATATGAAAATGGAAAGGCTTTTTTTCATTGCTTCCCCATACACGCCAGCCACTCCTAAAATATTTTTATGATTAATATTACATTTAAAACCACATCCCTTTTTTTTTGGAATTTCACAGAATTATGACTTTGAGAAAATAATGTAGCAACATGCTGTAAAATTAAAAGATGTAGATTCACAGTCAAAACATACAATAGCTGTTTGTCTAAGTTAAGCCTTTATTTGTCATGTATACAATATTGTACAGTGAAATTCTTTCTTTGCATATCCTAGGTAGCTAGGGTCAGCCATAATACAGCATCCCTAGAGCAGATAGGGTTTAGGGCCTTGCTCAAGGGCCCAACAGTGGCAAGCATGGAGGAGCTGGGACTGGGACTGCTGACTTTCCGGTCAGTAACTCAGTGCCTTATCCCTCTGTTTGTTACTCTATTAATTAGCGTTACCTATCGCTGTAGAGAATCATTTGACAATGCTAGTGAATACTCAATTCTGATTTGTCAAAACTTGGTGACTAAATTTTTACGTCCAGCCAGGACTTTTGATTGTGAAAAAACTCCCTTTCTTTTTCTATATTATCTCCTGCTACCCTAATGCACTTATCGCAGTGTTTCACGAGTGCTTAGATACCTTCAAGTTAGAAAGTTTTCTCAGTATGTCAGAGCCATAATTAGACTGTCTGGTTAATGTATGAAACCCTGGCCTCCCAGGAACTCCTTTAATGGCCCAAACATGTAGAAATGGCTTGGAGCAAGGTCAGGACTGTACAGGAGATATTGCAATAACTCCCAGTAAAGTTGCTGTACTTTCCAAGTGGTGTTGGTGAATGATTGTGTGTACAGTTACCACAGACAGATGCTGATTCTTGTTTGTTTCATGTCATATGCCACGTCATATACGCAATCTATAGCATTTTCTCCTTGTTTTCTTCTTAATTTAGTATGTTATAATGATTGAATTCCCACCTGCCCTTAGGACTCCCCCACATCAAAGCGACAGCTACCAATCAGGAAGGGTTAAGGGTTCCATCCTTAAGGGTTTTTTCAGAGAAATGTGATACCATCATCTTTTTCGAACTGCTGCTCACCTACAGTACAATTTGGAGGTTGGCTGGATGAGGGGTGTAACAGACTCGGAGGACAGCTCTATCTGCACTCTTCTGCTTGTGTAAGCTCACAGGTGGCACACACGATTGACCGATTGACTGGTGCTACCTCTATCCTTCTTGAGCGCATGGCCAGTCTGCTCCCATGACTCCAACATGGCTGTAATATCACCTGGGACACATACTTACAGTTTCCAGATGATAGGGTAAATACTTTTTTGCTTTGTCACTTGGGAACCACTCTGTCCAACATCTCGATCAAAGCATCATGGTCAAAAATATTGTTTAAAAAGGAAATAATAATAATTTAAAAAACGGTGAAATATTTATATCCTTTCTTACATTGATAGGGCAGAAAAGCCCAAAAATGTTTTCTTTTATTTATTGATTAATTTTTTACTAAATTTATCTACAATGGCATACAATGCATTTTCCCAGACTTCCACGGTATAATCATGATAATGCACACTTTATTTAGATGGCAACATTTATATTTTGTAATAGCGTTGATTCTCGTCATTGCTTAACAACTAACATCCAATATCCACTCAAATCCCTCATGCTTTATACATTAACTCTTACTGATTACATTTTTTTATTTAAAAAAGGCAATATGGAAAATAAAATAAAAAAAATGTAAAAAATGGCCAAATCATATCAGCCTCTGCTCACTGATGCAATCAGTACTTGGTGGTGGACTTATGTAATAGCTATGTAATAGCATGTCTAAATTTTATTGAAAAAACACACGGCTGTGTACATTCCCTCTCTCCTTAATGAGGAGACGCAGGCTGAAAGTTTTTGACGTTCAGAGTCAAACTTAGAGCACGACAGGGCCTCGTAAGACGCGTACGACACAATCCTCAGATGTCTGTGCACTTCAGTGGTGAGCGCGAGTGGCTCTGAAGTGGTGAACCCCGGCCCTGCTCCGTTCCGATCAAAAAGCCCCAATTCTATTTGTTTTGTTTCAAGGGAGAATAATGAAGAAGGCTAAGGTCGTCTTCAAGAGCTAACTCCGCATTGTGCTTTCATGTCTCCGTCCTTGGTGAGACCTCGGCCCGCGACTTCAGGTACACAGCCTTTTACTGAGCCGCGGTCCCATTTTTCGATGTGGCAGTTTATTAATATTCTCAAAGACCAAATTTTACAGGGCGATTGAAATAACGGATTGCACTTTAAAGGGGAAAAGAACTCATTTTAGGTTAATACCATAAGCCTGTTGGACCCAATTATTGGAGGTGCTTTAACCATTGTCGTCTCGTATTTCTCCTCAAGGAGATTAGTAGACGATGTTAGAGAGAGAGAGAGAGAGAGAGAGAAAGCTTTTGCAGGTTTCCAGGATTGGGTACGTTCTCAACAGTTTGGGGCTGAAATTAAACACTTCCCTGTGCGGAAGCTTCTCAGAGCAGGGCCTAGCATACACTAATCCAGATGCGAATGCTCCGACCTCATTAGAACAATCGGAACTTGGAAATGGGACGCACTCCTCCATTTCATCCAAAGTCTTTCCTCTGTCAAACTTGAAATGAGGGGAGAAAGGCACAAGAGGGGAATACTTTAGTCAAAAATGCGGGTTGTAATGAGTGACTTTGTGATCCAAAACTCCAGTTACATGCATTGAACTCTCAATCAGTCTCTCGTGCAGTCTCTATATGTAATAGCTAGCAGGCCAGGAGATGATACTTCACTGAACAAGGCTTTGAAATTTCTCATACTTATGATATCTACCGTATAAATATCATTGCTTTTGATATTTATGACTAGCAGTATAACTCAACAAGCCAGCTTTTTCCACAAATTTAATTTTGCCGTGAGTAGAGTAATGAAAATGTAATAGGCATGTTGTTTTTAGTGTTTAACCTCTCTTTTTTTTACCCTCTCTTAAAATTAATAGGACAAAAAAAATGCAGCTTTACTCTCACAGAGGAACCGCAAAAACAAAAATCCGTCCATCCTAAAGGCTTTCATATGTCTGCAAACCTAGTTACAGCTTTGCTTTTGACTGTGACCAAGTGCTGACACTGGATACTCCTTCCGTAAATGTTAAATAAACATTGCTCATACAAATCTGATTATTTCAACAATTACAGACGTTTACGTGGAGCATCTGTCATATGACTCCTTGGTAACGATAACTTACTAGAAAAAGTGTGTTAATGTAGACCAGACCCATTGTCAGAGAGCTGCTGTTATAGAAAATTAATCAACACTTGATCACATCAAGAATTGATCGCAGCGTGGCGTAACTGTAGCTAACCGTGCGTTTTTTTTTCTTGACATTTATAATTCTTTCTT
>JAOVVB010000011.1:4756791-4784891 GCA_028570985.1 Heterobranchus longifilis | reverse complement strand
AGCGGGGGTGGGATGGGGGATGGAACACCCTTGCATAATAAATCTGTTCCCTTTGTTGTGCTTAAATTTGACCAGGGGTTTGATCATAAGAATTTGTTGACATTCCACTTTCAGCTGGGTCTGCATCACTCACATCTGTTTTGTCTCCATCGTTTTTGTGAATTCAGCGCGTTTGTTCTCCATCAACCAATCAGTGCAGTGGTTTCCGGGGTGCAATTTTTTTCTTTCCCCGTTGTTTTTATTTTTTATTATTTGCATTATTTTTCATTTTCATTCATTTATTTTTTACTCAGTAGCGAATATGATTTAAAATGTAAGGAAGTACAATACTTTAAACAAAACATACTTAAGTAAAAGTAAAATTACAGATTTTAAAAACTTTAAAAAGTAGTAGTGAAGTGTGTGTGTGTGTGTGTGTGTGTGTGTGTGTGTGATTACTTACGGAGGTTAGTGTTTGCTCTTTCAATCAGTTCTCCTACAGAAAGCCCAGCTAACGGGTCCTCGACAGCTATAACATAAAACATCATCACACTGAATAGTCATTCAGGAAGTTATGTGTTACCCTGACTGAGCTTCTCATATACCATTCTCCAACACTAAACTTGTAAAAAAAAAAAACTATATTATATTTAATTCTGGTGGATAACTTGGTAATACTTTCCTTTGGGTTTTATCATGATACAATTTTAAAGCAGTTAATGAAAAATGTACTAATAAAATATTGAAAAAATAAAACTTGTTTTGAGTTGCATTATTGGAAATGATCACTGCCGTGGCCTGAATAAGGGGAGTTACTCAACTGGGTATTACATGTTTAAACAGCTACCGGGCATTCAATTCAAACTGGGACTTTTGATTGTGCAGAATAACAGAACACATTTTTTTTATTTCTTAATATAATCCCCTGCTACACTTGTGTACCAGTGTTTCACTAGTGCTTGGACACGATCAAGAAAGTTTCCTCAGTACGCTGTAGCCATGATCGGACTGCCTGTTTGATTCACGTCTGAAACACTGGCCTCCCAGGAACTCCTTTATTGTGGTAATGTTTGGAGTGAGGTCAGGACTGTACAGGGATGTGGCAATAACTCCCAGCTGAGTTTTTGTAACGTGTAAGTGGTGTTGATGATCGATTGTGTGTACAGGTCCCACAGACAGATGCGTCTCTTCAGCAAGTGGGCAACCTGCCATTGGTGAGATTTCAAGGATCAGACGTTCCACTTGCTGAATGTTTACGGGACCGACTGCAATGGGCTCTGAGCCACCTCGGCTGGGATCATCATTCGTGGACATACGGCCTTCTTCAAAACGCTGACACCATTCAAAAGTTTTACTGTGGCGATGTGTCTCTTTAAATGTCAATGTCCAGCATATTACTGTTTTTCATTCACCACGAATTTCATCACACGTCCCGGTTTGACTTGAACGACCATCGTAAATAGTTTATGTTTAAATAGATTATGTGACTTACCCGGCTTTGACAGAATAGCATGTTACACATAGAAAACAGAGAGAAAAAAATTACAGTCAGTATAAAAGTCAGCTCTGGTATAATGCATCATGGCTGTATTTTTTATTATTATTATTATTATTGCGCCATATTAGTTCATAATTCCTGTTGTTATTTTCTCTGTAGTTAGTGAAAATAATATCTCACCTCATCATGAGCTCTGACAGAACAAAGGAGTAGAGCGAGTACACTCACGATTACCTTACAGGCAAACATGACAGCGCTGGTTCTATAGCGACAGTTATAGAAAAGTTAAAGTTATATTGCGTTTTTTCGTTTGTTTAGTACAGTCATATTTATTGTCTAAGTTAATTCCTGATTTTTTCTTTTACTTTAAGCAGTTAGTGAGACACACAAACTGAGAAACAGCACAGCATAAACTTTCCAATCCCGAAGAATCCCTATTGCATGACTGCGTTATGACAATAAATGTTTAAAATCAATACAATAAATAAATACTCCTACCTGTGATTTCGAAAAGAGAAGAAACGGTGATGTGATTACACAGGTTCTCAGGAGCTCGCATTTAATACTCTTGTTTTTGTGTACTCAGAGTGATAAGCATTTTCCATGAATCTAAGTATAGCAGTGGTCATGATTCCATGATGAACATGCAGTGCTTTTCTTTTAAAAATGAATACATTTGGTTATATACAGAAAGTTCACATATTGACACATATGGTATTGCTTCAAATTTCTTTTTAAAATACCCAAAAGTGTTCAGTTGGATTCAAGTCTAGAAGCAACCTTGGCCAGGTCATAGTTTCCACTTTTTTTTTTTTGCTCATGAGAAACTATTGTGTGATTATCATGCTGAAACAGTCCTCTCCTGCCAAGCTTCTGTATCAACTGTCAGCCAGTACTTTTGTATATTTTGGTATATCTACAGGCATTTATGGCACTGTCTATAAATGTCATCTCCTCATCACGTTTTGCACTCATGTCATTCTGCCACATATCTTCACACTCCCACCTTAATGACCCACTGTCTGATTTTGCTCATTTTGAATCCTTTTCAAATGCAGATTGACCTGTATATCAACTTGATAACTAGCGAATGCTTTAGTAAAGGGCTCTAAAGCAACAGCAATATGAATGACAATGGAATATTACAGAATGTGCGAGTTGACACCCATCACTAACCATTAAAATGCTGGATTTGAATTAAAATACCACAGACATATATATATATCATGTATATATGTCAACAGTTATTTATCACACACACACACACACATACACACACGCACAGGCATATACATTATGGTTTGTTGTGAAAAGAGTTTATATAATCTAATTCCTATTTATAAATCACTTTGATGCCTCCAGGGCCCCCTGTCCTGGCTACATGGAAACTTTCTGATTCAGTGTTTCTCCTCACTGACCTCTCCTACATTTTCACAGCCTGTCCCCTCCCCCTTTTTGTGGCCTGGGTTTTGATTAAGCTAGGACCCTACCTGATCTCTCCTTAGCCTTCGTGCTCTCAATCTAACACACTTCCTTTCTCCCCACATTTCGATGCCCAGGGTAAGGCCTGAGCAGATATACTAAGAGCCAGAGAGCTTCCTGGATCAGTGTTCCTTAATTGGCACTGGATCCTGTTCTGAAACCCCTATGCACCTCTATAGAAGTATAAAAGGAAACATATATCATGCAGTGGTGGATTCAGGCTGTAATTAAACTGCATTTTTGATTCAAAGCAAGATATTACAGAGAGGTTCAATGAACGCCATGATAACGGTAACTGGTATTTAATATTTGTGAATGGATCCTTCAGTAGCAAAGAATGGCACAATGTCTGGGGGAGACATTGCCAGAGCCATCAAGGTCAGCTCTACATCAAGGAGACACAGTGGGTGGAGTGGGCTTTGTCTTTGATGTGGATCCTGCTGGTCTAGCCATTCTTAGAGAAAATAGTCCTGAAAAGCACAGTCATACTTTAGTGGCTTACTCTAAACCGTTCTAAGGTATACCAGGCTACTGTTAAACAAATAATTGTCTGACCTGTGGTACGTCATAAGAGTGTTGTAGTCATGAGGAGCTCCTGAAATATTTGGAGAATTTGGACCCTGCACCTGGTACGTAAGCAAATGCAAAAAAAAAAGCTCACTGGCAGCATGTTTTGGGATTAAGGAACAAGCAGTATGGTTTATACAGTAGTTACAGCAGCAGCAGAATGACCCATCACCCAAACATAAAGCATGTTATGCTTAAACACAAATAATAACATATTATAAATTACATAAGACAATATAATGGCGTAACATGTTATAAATAAACACTTCTGTTTGGTTTTATTTTATGATTCATGAGCATACTCACAGACCTTTTTATGCATTAACACTTTGTGCCTACTATGTATTTATATATGTATGTAACAAAAACCCAACCACTACTTGAGTATTGAAAGAGCAAAAGTTTATTGCAACCAAAAGGAAATGGACAGCACTGGACTGGCCAGCCAGAAGACAGCAGACAACCCATGAAAATCGATCCACAAGATCCCCTTACTTCCCCAATTTTACATGATTTATAAACCCTTAATTAGCAATTACATTATTGTTTGCTCCTTTTTTTTTTAAATCTTTCTCTTCAAGATGTGTAAGTACTCTGTCCTTATTATTCTCATCATATCTGATTTGTCTTTAACTGTCCATAGTATACCTCTACATATATAGAAATTATTTATCTATTAGAACTTTAATATTTGTTTTGATTATACATTATACATAATTGTACAACTATGTGATTTTTTTCAATGATCTTGACCTTATATATCAACTGGTAACTAATGTGCTTAATTATTGGATTAGAGATTAATTAAATAATCGCATGATCATGTTTAAATTAGGATTTATTCTTCATATAACTATTGCTATTGCTATTGTTAGTTTAGAGTAGCCACATTGATCTGATTACTGGCATTGATTATTTTATATTGTTAGTTTGTATTATGCTATTATACTATTCAGATCAACATTATTTACATGATTCTATTTAGTTATGCATATACAGTATAGTAGACTATAATTGTGTATAGTAGTTATAATTGGTAGGGTAAAGGTTAATTTCAGTTGTAGTATGCGTATTATATTAATTTTTCTGAAGTGCAATTTTTAGATCTTTCTTTGGACCCATGTTTATTAAAATTCTCTTCTTGTTCAATTTTAGCTTGCAGGCAGCGTCCTCCTCGCTCATCTCGCCTGAGGATCCTTCTGAGAGCAGGTGCTTATACCCTGCCTTATCCAAATCGCCGCAATCATCAGGGTATTGCTGAGGATTAGTGATTAATTTGATTTTTCCTTTCTTTTTTTTATGATAAATATGATATATGTTGTTTTTGTCCGCTCTAAAAAGAGGAAGTCTATCTCTTTGCACTCCCAGTCAATGCAGAAAACTTATTTTTATATTTTGGACTGCCTGCATTGTCTGTATTTTCCACTTCATTAAAGTTCCTCAATTTCTTGCACTCTTTGTGTATGGGTCATTCTTGGGTCACACTTCGCATATATTTCTGCTTGATTATCGTTAATTATGAGTAAACAGCTATAAAACAAAATAAAATTAAAAAAGGAGTACATATTATTAGTATTATTATTATTTTTTGGTATTATTCTTCTTTTTTTAGTATTATTATTTTTACTTATTGCTCTGTTTCCTATGCCTGCCTTCTACCTGTATATTTCTCACTTCCCCAATTTGTCGTGTAGACACCTTCTCTTTTATTGTAACAAGCGGATCAAGGCCTCCTGAACAGCGGCCTTCTGGGTATTTCATACCTCACAGTTGACTACAATTGTAGGCCAATAAAATTTTTCCACAGTATGGAAGGTATGAAATGTATGGAACAAACTTTCTGAATCCAGGTTGTCCACATTTGCAAGAAAATGACTTAAACAAGGGAATTCTCTAGTAAATTGCAAATTCCTGTGTCAAATTTCTGTTCATAAACTTCAGGAAGCAATCATGCAGACATGGACATCTTTTTGACTCAGCCAGATCCAGCAGGTATTGAGGAATAAAGAAGTTCATACTAAATATTGATTGTTGTACAGCTATTTCATTGCATAATTTTTTTTCATTATCTAGATCACTATTTAAAATTCCATTTTGTCTTAATACTTTTGGCCACCCCAATATGCACATACAGCGCAGTATTTATGTATGTATGTATGTATGTATGTTTGTGTGTATGTATGCATGTATGTATGTAGGTACTGTAGGTAGGTTTGTTCATATACAGTAGGTGTCCTTTCTGATATTAGTTCAAGCATGAACAAACTTCCTGTTTGTCTCAATACATGTCCCTCACTCATCATTCTATCCTTGCTTGCTGCAAATTCAGGCAGATTTCAGCATCTATGATGGGGTGCTAGTGAAAAAGAAAGGAGCCAGATGTAAGCCAGACCTTTAATATACACCCTTAAAACAAATGAGTTTCACAGACAGATTGCAGACGGAAAAACTGTACTTGCAATGATAGCATATTTCATATTTACTTTTTAATTCGTGTGGTATCCTATTCAGAATGACATATGCACAAATTGTTTTGGCCTGGGATTAACAGAAAGGTCATCATTTTCTTTTCACGCTGTTCTGTATCTGCTCTTCTTAATTCATTTGGGAGAATCATAATGTATTTACTGGCCACAGAAGGGAGGAAACAGCTGGAGGGAAGAGCATAGCAGAGACATAAGTGATTTAGAAACTACAACATCTGCCTTCTACCTCAAGAAAACATCCTCATTAACATTTTGAATGCTCATACAGTATGCCAGTATTTGTATTTCAGGTGTAAGTAATGATACTGTACATTTTCTTTTTTTAATGGTTCATCACCAACATCAGCTGACATAAGAAATGTATAAGTTGTGGGTTGTTTGTTTAAAGTCAAATGCAAACTGTTAATGTTAACATTACATAATTAAACTAATACGTCTTATAGTGATGATAGTACTGCTAGTACTATTATAATTGTTATTTACTCCATATCCATCCATTTATCAAACCATCCATTTTCTACCACTTATTCATGGCCATGTTGCAGGGCAGCAGTCTAAGCAGAGATGCCCTGACCTCCATCTCCCTTACCATCTCCTCTAGCTCATGCATGAGAATACCCAGGTGCTCTCAGGCCAGACAAGAGATTTAATCTATCCATCTGCCCCTGGGCCTTCTTCCCTTTGAACATGCATGAAACACCTCCCTTGGTAGGCATCCAGGAAACATCCTTACCCAATATCTAAACCACCTCAGCTGGCTCCTTTCAACATGAAGGAGCACTGGCTCTACTTTGAGCTCTTCCCCGTTGTCTTGGTTCCCAACCTTATCTCTCAGGCTGCGTCCAGCCACCCTGTGGAGGAAGTTCATTTCAGCTATTTGTATCTTCTCAATCTTTTGGGCACTCCCCAAAGCTTAGGACTATATGTAGCTCAAGGATGAGGAGTGACCAGTAAATTAAAACGTTCGCCATTCAAGTCAGCTCTCTCTCCATCACAACAGATTGGCACAATGGCCATATTACTGCTGACACCACACCAATTTGTTTATCAATCTCTCATTTCAATTTACAACCACTCATGACCAAGGAGAATCTACCTGAGGCAGAATCTCATTTTCAACCAGAAGGGGACAATCCACCCTTTTCCATCTAAGAACCAAGGCCTCAGATTTGGAAGTGCTGACCCTCATCCCAGCAGCTTCACGTTCAAACACAAACTGCCCCAGATCAAGGTAACTGTTTGATGAAGCAGATGTTACCTACATCTGCAAATAACACAGATGCAGCACTGAGATCACCAAACTGGACATGCCCTGCTATGTGGGGGTGCCTAGAAATTCTGTCCATAAACATTACAAACAGATAAACAGAATGAGCAAAAAGCAGAATCAGTGAAGGGCACTCTTGGTAGAGTCCAATGAGTTCTGGTATAAAGTCTGACACGATGTTGATGATGTGGACCAAACTTTAACTCCAGTCTTTCAGGGATCTAATGGCCTGCAATAACAGGTTAATCACAATACTTCATACTCCATAAAGATCATCAAAAGGACCCCACGAGGGACATGGTCATATGTCTTTTCCTTCCGGTTTTGACAGCCACTTTTGAAAGCCGGTTTTGACAGCCGTGGATTAGTTGGCCAAGGCGTTCAGCTGCCACTAATTTCTCAGTGAAACAGATCCCCACTATTTCTTTTTGCCAGTGGTTGGCCCACAGGAAAGGAGGGTCTCTTTAACTTTAGTCCCATTCAGCCAAGCTCATGGTTACTGGGTCTTTTGAATTATCACTCATAAGGTTCTATGAGTTACTTTTAGTCAGTCCCTTCACCTAGAACCACTTTGTCTTAGGAAACCCTATCAGGACCTATTTGCTCTGATAACATAACTCTTAAGATCAGTGAGGTGCACAACCCTTCCACTATAATAAGGTAGGAACTCAGGGAGGGGTTTTTAAATATGAAACCAGATGTTTAGCCATAGTTTATCAGTACATTTTTTTATTATAAGAAGAAGCAAGACATAAGACTTAAGGTGTTTGGTTCCAATTAAAATGCTAACCCACAGTGTAAAAACTTTCTTATTACTAATCAACCTTTTGGAAAAAAAGCATGGGGTAGTTTAGTGATTAAGATGTTTGACTACTCAACAGAATTTCTCCACTACACTTCTGCAAAAACATTAAATTCAAGCACCATGATGTCTATATAAATACATTTATCTGAGAAAATGCTATGCTATGGAATACTATTTCCATGAATTTGGTCTGCAATAATGTTTAGGTAGGTGTCAAAATAACATCCTCATGAACAACAGGACCCAAGGTTTCCTCAGCAGAACATTGCCCAAAGCTTCCTACTGCCACCTTCAGCTCACCTTCCTCCCATATCTGCCAGGTAAGCAACACACACACACACACACACACACACACACACACACACACACACACAGCCATCCACATGAAGTTAAAGAAAAAGGTTAATCAGCAGACCATGCCATATTCTTCAATTGGTCCAGTTCTGATGCTCATGTGTCCATTGCAGCAAGAAGCAGTGTGTCTTGGTGTGGGTCTGCATTGTGAAGGAATAGGTTGGGAATGAGTCCATAGCTGATTGTAAAAAAGACTCATTTGTCCTCAAGATGATGAAAACTTTCAAGCTAAAACTTTAAAACAAGCACTGGAGACTCTTTCTATAAATGTTAAAGAAATAACTCCTGTCTACATCTCACTGTTTATCCAGCATTTTTTTTATCTGATGTTTTGGTTATTATTATTATTATTATTATTATTATTATTATTATTATTATTGTTGTTGTTGTTGTTGTTATTATTATTTTTCCAAATAAAAAATCAAACATATAACAGTTATGAATAAAAAAAAAAAAAAGGTAGTGTCTGGGTGAGTGTTGTGTTTTATATTTTTTTGTGTGTACTCAAAGTGATATGAATTCATACACATTAAGCAGCAGTTGCTGATTATGAAGAAATTACCTTCATATAAAAATGAACAGTAGAAAAAAAAGTTTATTTGTGGAAGAATGTAGATTAAAGTGGACCTTGATCAAACAGGTGTGGAGTTTCCATGATCAGTACACAGTGCTTTTTTTTTTTTTTTTTTTTTTTTACATCATATGCTGCTTTTTTCTGGTCTACAAATATTTAGCTGTAAGATTTTTTTTTCTTGAATACTAATAATTTGAAATTAAAAATGTTTTTTGTACTAACTTAATAATGAAGCCATAAAATAAACATGTATTTAAAAAAAAATAATAATAATAAAAAAACCTTGGACTTTTGCACCAGACGCAGTCACAATTTGGGACACAAATTTGGATTTATTGTACTTTTAGGTAATTAAGTAAAAACAACAGTCAGTTGTTTTTTTATGACATGAAAGTCAGCTGTTCGTGAACAGTTCCTGCAAGAACAGTATTGTGTAAACTGCATTTGCAAAATCCATCAAGCACCATGATGAAACTGTCTCTCATAAAGAACTTCTCAGCACCTCAGATTGGAGCCGTTATGAAGGATTAACAGAGCAGAAGTAGCAGATACATCTCAATATCAACTGGTCAAAGGAGATTATTGTGTATTTTAGCACAATTTCATATTCCTGTAAAACAGCCTTCAGCATTGTTTTACAGTGTAGAAAGAAATAAAATAAAAAATCAGGAAAGACTATGGAATTAGAAGGTGTGTCCAAACTTTTGACTGGCAGTAGATGTACAGCATATAGAGTATGTAAGTCTACATTTTCCAGAAAGGACGGGCGAGAGGTAATAATATATTAATTGAAAAAAATCTCATACAGTACATTTTGCAAACAAACAAACAAATAAATAAAAGTAAGCATAAAATAAGTTAGTAATAAAGATAAAATAGTAGCAATGAATTGTGTATAATATAAAATTGTAATTCAGAAAAAAATACATAAAACATAAAACTGGCATAAAATGATGTGAATATTTTTAACTATTATGATTTTTTGTTTTACTATTATGACTATTAAGTTTATTATTATATAATGTTTTTCTTTCTTTCTTTCTTTCTTTATTAGTTTTCTTGTCTATAAAAAATGTAACATATTTATCCACCATACCTGCACCCCAAAACTTTCTGCTCTCACTTGGGTGTAATGTAAGCCAATACCCCGCAACCTGGTCCCCAGATTCATCCCAGTATTACGCCTATGTGTGTGTGTGTGTGTGTGTGTGCGTGCATGTGTGCGTGTGTTTGTGTGTGTCTAATGGAAACCCAGAAACACCCGATGGGGAGAAGAGAAGTGCACACAATCACCAAGAGAGTATGTTTTACATTAAAAATGCTTTTGAGCAGAAGTGACACAGTCCCTGAATAATGCAAGGCACCGGGCTGCGCCGAGCAATATGCATTTTTAATTACTAAAGTGACTAATATCTAGGTTTCTGCTTTGAGGTTTTTGTTTCATAAAAAATGCATGGGGGCGACAGAGGATCTCCACACACCTGAGCTGCGACTGGGTGAAGTGATGGATTTTTAAAAAATGCTCGTGTGTGTGTGTGTGTGTGTGTGTAGGGGTGAGCTTTGGGAAAACCTGTCAAAAGTAACTGAATTCTAGCAAGTACAACATTTCTAGTTTTTGACAAAATTTGTTTTTTTTTCGGTCTATGTCATACATCGACACCTCAACTTTCAGAAACTATAAATATATTTCACCAGAATAAAACCGAAATGCTTTTGTTTACTTTTTAACCTTGCCTTGGCTTTCTTCCCACACATATGTTATGCAAGGTGATAGTTTTAGTAAACACTGTGGTAAAAACAGTGCCTGACGACATCTAGCTAAAACCTTGCTTGCTATAACATAAAGTCCAAAAGTGTGTGAACACCTGACTATTATACCCATATTACTGTTGAACATCCTTCAACATTCCAGATTAAGTCTCTCATTGCTATTATAATAAGCTTTGTTCTTCTAAGAAGGCTTTCCACTAGGTGTTGGAGCATGGCTGAGGTGTTTGTGATCATTCAGACACAAGAACGTTGCTGAGATCAGGCACTGATGTTAGGTGAGGAGGCTCCAGGTTGTTCCAAAGGTATTTATTGTGACTGAGGTCAAGGGTC
Source organism: Heterobranchus longifilis (assembly GCA_028570985.1). Taxonomy (NCBI): domain Eukaryota; kingdom Metazoa; phylum Chordata; class Actinopteri; order Siluriformes; family Clariidae; genus Heterobranchus; species Heterobranchus longifilis. The sequence continues at coordinate 4,773,779 of JAOVVB010000011.1, read as the reverse complement.
CAGTGCAGTAGAAGTTCTTTTGCACCAACCTGAATGCATCATTTCTTTGTGAAGTTTATTGTTCCTGAGCATTATGAACCTATAACAGGTCTGGCACTCTTAGTATCATGAAATCTTAAAAGCACCACATAAAAAGATATTCAAGACATGGGTATGCTTCCAACTTTGTTGTAACATTGGGGAAGAATGCTGGATGGATAGAGGGATGGATGAATGGATAGATAGACAGAAAGATAGATAGATAGATAGATAGATAGATAGATAGATAGATAGATGGATAGATGGATGGATAAATAGATTAATTTGGTTCCAAATGAAATTCCAAACATCCAGTAGAAAGGACACAATGAGATATTGGTGATGGTCAGGGGTGCATATACTTTTAGCCATTTATGGTAGATGTAATTTCCTGACACATTGACACAACTGGATATTCCTGTTGCAATTTCTTGTTGCAAATTCTTGTTGGATGTTACTTTGGCAATATTACAGGCATTGGGACAATGTTGGTATGCGATTATTATTATTTTTTTTTTGAAAATTAGAATTACTCTGATAAAATGACAATAACAACAATGTTGTGTTAGGAGCAACAAATTAAAGCTCCTACCACAATGTTGACCAAAATAATGATTTGCTAATTAATAATAACAATATAATTGCCAAACCCACGGCCTGAGTGGGACACTCACACTCAGCTTAGCAATGGCCCTGGTCCTAGGAAACATACTGTTAAACAGTAGTCAATATGTGTATACAGTACATAATAACAAGTGCCATGGGAAAAAAAGAAAAACATGGAACAACAGCAGTTTAACAAAATATTATATTGGAAAGCAGGAAAACCCGACCCAACATGTGAGATCTGTTCTGTGAAAGTGTACGTGATGCAGTTTGGACGCTGTGCAAACACCATATTCCAGTATAGTAAATTTGGAGCCAAGATGTACACTACCGGTCAAAAATTTGGACACACCTTCTAACTCCATGGTTTATTCAGATTTTTGTTTCTTTCTACACTGTAAAGCAATACTATGCAATAATCTCCTTTGAACAGTTGATATTGAGACGTGTCTGATACTTCTGCTCTGTAATTCCTTCACAACGGCTCTAATCTGAGGTGCTGTTTGTTAATTGGTGATTTTTGAGGCTGGTAACTCTAAATGAACGTCTCCTCTGCAGCAGAGGTAAGTTTTGGTCTTGCCTACCTGGGAAGGTCTTCATGAGAGACAGTTTCATCATGGTGCTTGATGGGTTAGGCAAATGAAGTACCGTTCTTGCAAGAACTGTTCCAGAACAGCTGACCTTTGTGTCTTCAAATAACAAATAACTGTTGTTGTTAAACAACCTGTCCAAACTTTTGACTGGTACTGTAACTTATTGTAATATTTCTGACCGAGAATTAAACATAAAGGTAACATTTCAGCTCTAAGAGGTGCATGTCATGAGATAGACGTGCTGTGTGAGGGAAGAGGTTGTGTCCATCACAATCTCTGATCGGAATTCTTAACCCTGTTAGAAACTTAAAGGACCATTGGAAGTGGTCAGATGTTGTGTGAATGGATGTTTATCAGCATAAAAGCTCCAAATAAAGGTTATATTCCATCGTTTTGAGGTTGTATTTGCAACGTTGTGTTTGTGGCATTCATTCAATTATCAAGTTCATTTTACCAAAATGATTCTAAGTTTTAAAAACTGACCTTTTCCTGATGGTGAACATCATCGCAATGTTGTTACAGTTGTCCATCTAGCAAGACATTTAACCATCAAGTGCTAAGATATGTACTTGGATTAAGAGGTAGAAAGTAACGAATTACATTTACTCGTGTTACTGTGATTAAGTAGTTTTTTGTGTACTTCTACTTTTTAAAGTAGTTTTTAACATATGTAATTTTACTTTTACTTTAAGTATGTTTTGTTTGAAGCATTGTACTTCACTACATTTTAAATCATATTCGCTACTTAGTAAAAAATAAACAAATGAAAATTACAAATAATAAAAATTAATGCGACGGGGAAGGAAAAAAATTGCACCCCGTAAAACCACCGCACTGATTGATGGGTGGGGGCAAGAATGATGGAGACGGACAAAACAGATGTCATTGATGCAGACATAGCTGAAAGCGAAATGCCATCAAATTCTCATGAAGCAAACCCCTGGCCATATTTAAGCGACCACTTTGATTTCTAGCACAAGAAAGACAACAGCTTTATTATGCAAAGGTGTTCCTTCAATTAAAAAAAAAACAGCTAGTTTGAGATTTATATCCGCTTGTCTTTTTTGAAGTACTGTTAAAAAAGTAATTCGGTACTTTTACTCTGAGTAAATTTTTAATGAGCTACTTTTTACTTTTACTTGAGTAGATTTTGATAAGGGTAACTTTACTTGTACTTCAGTAAAATTTCACTGAATGTAACAGTACTTTTACTTGAGTACAAAATGTTATTACTCTTTCCACCTCTGCTTGGATTGGATTCTGTGATTTCTCTTTGTACACTTTATCTAATCACTGTTGAACTCTTTTCTCGAATGATTTGAAAACCTAAAGTGAATAAATATCATTGTGCTGGAATCACCACTACTCCTGTTCCTCTCACAAAGACACCTCTAAGTACTAAGTACTAAACCTCGAGTCGAGTAGGTGAGAGAGCTAAAACGTAGTCTAATCGCTAATATTTGACCGATTAGCAGCTTGGGGAATAAGTAGCAGTTGGTTTGAAAGGAGGATGGGATTAGGCATTGAAACCCTTGCTGAAGGGAAGATTAGCTCTCCTCTCAGCCTATTCACTCTCACCGTGGCCCAGTTCTGATACACTGAACGCTGCATGAACACCTAATGAATACGGTGTGAACGCAGCAAGGACTGACGTGACACTTTTTTGTCTTGCTGTAATATAAAAATAAAAAGGAAGAACAAGGACAAAGAAACAGAGTTTTCTTCTTTTTTTTATAGGAACAATGGGATGAATTCTAAAATGAGTTTCGGAGCTTTCATATTAGGTGACAAGCACACTGCTGACTTCCAGCAATGCAAGTAAATGACTGCTTGCATTTGGTCTTTGTTTTTTTATGTGTTTCTTTTATGTCTGGGCGATTGTGAGTTTTGGTCCTAGTTGCTCTTCTCTGCTCCTGTCCCATCAGGGATGGTTACTCTATTCTGTTAATCTGTATTATCACAACTTATATGTTGCATCCTAATGTCATCACAAAGTCTCGCCAATTGTATTGTGCAGCTCTTTGTATTCTTATCTGGTTTCCACACTCATTCTTATATTATTGTTATGGATTTGGACATATGCATATATAGATATCCATGCAATATTTATATATATGTAAAATATAAAATAATATGGAAAATAATTTATTTTATTTTTTTATTTTTTTTCCTATGGGGGCATTCAAGTCAGAATGGGACAGAACGCAGTAATGACAGTAAAAACGTTATTTCTTTATACAGTATCAGTACACCTGAGCCATGATCAGACTGCCTACTTCATGTCTGAAATGCAGAAACTCCTTTAATGGCCCAAACATGTGGAAACATATGCTGCCCGGCCAAAAAAAACCAACTTACTCATCATGAGTGATCTGTACTGCTTTATCCTGTATACAGGGTTGCAGGGGACCTGGAGCCCAGGGGACTTAGCGAATGAGGTGGGGTACACCCTGGACAGGCTTCCAATCCATTGCAGGGTACATACACATACACTACAAGCAATTTGGGGAACACCAATTAGCCTAATCTGCATGTCTTTGGACTGTGGAAGGAAACCGATGAAGCGCACGGAGAAGATGCAAACACCATGCACACAGAGGCGGGAATAGAACCCAGACCCTGGTGGTGCAAGGCGAAAGTGCTAACCACTAAGCCATCGTAACGGCCACCTAGATTTAACTAAGCAAATAATTAAGAGACTTCCATTGGATAATTGGCTGCAACAAGTTATTTAATCCTAAGTGATGCAGTGTGTTGCTCTGTTTCACAAAAGTAAAATCAATCACTTGCATCAAGCGCAGAAAACTTGCTGAACTACTAAAATCGGGTTAAGATCTGTCAGAAAATGGTTTGAATTTTTTTTTAATGATTGTGATCAGAGATCACTTAAATGTTTGGTTAAATTTAAATGGAAAAAAAAAGAGAAAACAACAATAGTAGGAGTGATGGCTTTGTTTAAAAGAGAAAGTAAGAACATTTCTACATGCACAATGTTTAAAACTGTTGTTTAAAACAAAAGACTTGGACTAAACAGCTGTGTAGCCTTTAAAAAAATGCATCAGTGAGATTCATTGAAAAAAACAGGGTTACATTTGCATAAAAAAATTAACTGTTCTACCCTGTGATGGGTGCATCATGGTAATAGGAGGGGCAGATGATGTTATGCACCTATTATGCCTATGCCTATCGTACAAGTCTGTGGGGGCAGTGTTATGATCTGTTAGTCAGGTCTAGATTCAGCAATGTTACGCACGCAAAAGACGAGGTCAGCTGAAGACCTGAATATACAGAATAAACAGGTTTTTCGGCCAATGGATTTTTTTATTCCCTGATGGCACAAGCGTATTCCAAGATGACGATACCAGGATGAACGAATGGATTGCCATCCAAAACTTAACCCTATTAAAAATCTTTCAGATGTGCTGGAGAAGGCTTTACACAGCAGGCCGACTCTCCCATCATCAATACACGATCTTGGAGCGAAATGAATGCTACTCTGGATGTAAATAAGTGTTGTGACATTGCACAAGCTTATTGAAATGATAATCAAAGCAAAAGGCGGTCCAGCAAAATATTACAGTATTCACCGCCTGTATTTTTTTTGGCCAGGCGGTGAATAATTATAAATTATTACAATATCTTCTCTCAAAACTAAAACATACTGCACCTACTGTACACAAACAACAGCAAGGGAGACACTGCACTTACAAACTGTAAATGAGTCCTACATTTATGATAAAGAAAAGTTCTGAAAGGACCAAAGTTAGAAGTGAAAAATGGTGGAAGTGAAAAATGAGTCATTAATCAATGAAGTCTAGCAGGCAGCAGTCCACCCCCTCTTTATTTCCCTCTCTCTCTCTCTCTCTCTCTCTCTCTCTCTCTCTCTCTCGACTTGTACAACGCAGAAATACATGTTTATTTTCACTCTTGGCTTCCTTACCATCCCAGTGGATGGAGGTGGATGGAGTGGGAGGGAGATCCTTGGGAAATGCACCACCTAACCTCCTGAACACCATCACCGCGCAATGTTAAAAACAGCACATGCCTGGATCATAATTGGGCCATTCCGATCATGTGATTCAATCATGACTGTATGAAATAACAATCCCTTTTAAATCAAATCCCTTTAAATAAAATGTGAATCGTGTCTTAGAGTATTAGATCAAAGTCTCTTTCAGTTGATGCCAAAGAAATGATATGGGCTTTTTTTTTTTCACATTTTCTTTCCTTTTGAAAATGAAGCATGTTAATGCAACATATAAGTGCTCTTGGCATTTTTTTTTTAATCACCTCGATGAAGCTAAATGAGAGAGTGAAGAAGTGTTTATGGCAGTCCTCGAACTTGGCACGGTGTTGTGTGATTTTCATCAAAGGTGACAAGAACTTAAGTGAGTCCACATGAGTTTTACTGTGTGTGTGTGTGTGTGTGTGTGTGTGTATATATATGTGTGTGAGTGAGAGCGAGAGAGAGAGCTGAGATCCGATCTGAACCGAGTTCTGATCCTTGTTAATGAAGCGGCACTCGTCCAGTAAATGTGGAGAGCATCGCCCCGCTCGGCAGCAGCACAGGAACAGGGCCTGCTCGCACGTGGCGCACACACACCTTACCTCTTTCATGTGAGTCTGCTGTTAGCTGCAATCCAACAGCTCCCATTTGAAGTGCGTGTGTGAGTGTGTTTACGTTAAGAACGCTTTCATCTAAGGCTCTGTCTAAGAATGGAAATTCTTTTCTTTCTTCCATTTTCTGAAGAAGTATTGTATGATTGAGGGCAAAGTGAAATAAATAAGTAAATAAATAAATAAATAAATATAGACAGGAAGAATGAAAGAAAGAACACTGTGAAAAATGGCATCTTAGCGAGTGAAATATTCTAGAATCACCATCTAAAATTTCTTTAAAAAAGTTTACAACAAACCAAATAAAAGATTATTAAGTCTATTTCTAGTCAATGTTGCTAAAAATGTCTAGTGGTATGTTCTAGTGAAATACATTCCTAAAAACTAGCAGAATGATCTGCCAAGCAAAATGATCGCATGCTATTTTAGTAACATTTGACCAGAAATAAGCTCAATATTCTTATATTTGGTTTGTTGTAAACCTTTAAGAAATTATAAATAGGTTTGTCTAAATTCAAGAATATTTCACCTGCTAAGATGCTAAGATTTTTTTGCAGTGAAGGAACTGATCATTGAAAAGATGGGAAGGAAAGGGGAAAAACAGTGAAAATAATAGAGGAAAGAAATAATACAGAAAGCAGGACGAAAGAACCAAAAAGATTAAAAAAAAAAAAAAGGAAGGAAGAACAAGTAAAGAATTCACAATGAAAACAGAAGACACATGATGTTCTTTTCCACTTTATGTCTCTAATGTGGTTGAATTTGAAAACCAGGCGTTCACGTTTCAGTGTAAATAATTCAGAAGACGTTTTGTTGAGAGCTGAAAGACGTGCAGAATTATCTTTTATTTGTTTGTATCTTTCTCCTCCTGTCATTCTGATTATAATAACACTGAAATACAGATAAACGTGAATATCAGATATCAACAGCGGAATTCTTCTGTGGCTGTTGACTTATTCCACTGGAGATGTAAGAAGAACTCTTGACCCCAAATGTGATAGGTTTGGTCAAGAAAGACAGCTGAAGAAAAAAAAGAGAGAGACAACTGCAGAGCAGTAAGAATAACATAATTGATTTATTTGTTCACTTCTTTCTTTTCTTCATTCCTTTTTCTGTCAAAGTTTTCTACAATCTGAATCTGAATCATTTGAGCCAACTGAATCATACAGTATGAATCATTTGAATCAATCACTAAATCAAAGGCGAAAATTATTAAAAGTAAGGTAATGAAGAATAAGTAGAAGAATAATGATGAAGAACAAGAAAGAAAGAAGAAAGTTAAACCAAGAAAGGAATGATAAAAAGGATATTATTTGAAATAAAGTATGCAAAAAATTAAGAAACAACAAAAATAGAAAGTAGAATGAGGAACAAAACACAAAGAAAGAAAAAAATGTGAAGAAAAATGAAAGTGCGTTTAAAAAACAAACAAAAAAAGAAATAAATTATGAGGGGTGTTGAAGTCAAACTGGGATGTTAATGAAGGCATAAAACGTATTGACATTAGCGTAGTAGGGGATTATATAGAGAGATAAAATTAGTTTTTTTTTCATAACTGTGTTCTGCATAATCAAAAGTCCCAGTTTGACTAGAATATCACTCATAATTAATTAATTAAAGAAAGTAAACAAAAAACAAGAAATAAAAGGAAAAAATAAATTGGATATAAAAACAAAGAAGGAAAATAGAGAAGGAATGAAAAGAGAAGTGAGACAACAAAATTAAACAAGAAATGAAAATAAAAACGTGAAGAAAGAAGAGTGTAACTGAGGGGAACACGGGGTAAAGGTAAGCTACTGTATGAGAATGCAATATGAAAGTAAGAAACAGAGAAGCAAAGAAACAGACAAAAAAATAGGAAAAATATGAAACAAGACAACAAGAATAGGAATACAAAAACATTTTAAAAAATGGAAATGGAAATTGGATGGTAAGAAGAATCAAATGAGCAAACAAAACATACAAAAATAATATTGGAATTTTAAACAAAGCATGAAATAGAAAAAAAAGAATGCAAAAAAGTGCAAAATTAGAAATAAAACCAAAAAGAAGTATTAAGAAAGTAGGAAAGAAATATGAAAATAAATAAAAAAGTTATATCTTATTGTTGGAATCAATAATACAGTAAGTTGAAAACAGAAACAGAATAGACTTTAAAGTACGTAAGGTCAAGATGTGATGTGTGTATAAGGAAGAACAAAAATAAGTTAATGTATTAGAAAGATGGGAAGAAAGAAAGAAAAACAAACAAACAAAGTAACTAAGGCATGTTTCCTAGAGTCTGAATAATTTGCATCGGTTCAGTAATATTTATAAGGATATTACTATAAGGATAACCTGCAATTGTAAAATAACATAAGGTAAAGCTGAGTGTGTATGAGATACAGAAGAAAGAGAGAGAAAGGAAAGGAAGGAAGAAAGAAAGGAGACCATGTGTGTTTCTTACTCTCCTTCAGATGTGAAGCCAGTTTGTACTGCAGCCAAACAAACCATGATCTAACTTTAACAGGAAGTTCTTCATAAATGACTGGGAATAGACTGAACAACAGATGAGATTGAAACATATTATGCACTTCAACAGTGTCTTGAATATTTTAAGGTTCGCAATTTGGCATTCGACATTCAGTATTGACATTTTCATAATCTGTACACCTGAAAGTAGTGACCGTTTCTGTTCATATTAGACTACGATGTGCGCTTATGTTGCCCTGGAGCAGGTAATGAGCATCAGGACCACGAGCTTGTTCTTCCTGAATCTTTTATGTATACTGCTGCGTGTCATTAAAACATTCATGGCTCCAGACATGCTCTCCATCTCTGTCGTTTGCTGTCTCTCTCCATCAATCTTCCTCAGATTCTCGTCCCCCCACCATCTCTCTCTTTCTATCTCTCTCTCTCTCTCTTCCTGGCAGGAGAAGTCAGAGCAGAGATGTGGCAGATGGCCTGGAGTCACAAAGTTGTTGGCCGAGCGAGCGAGAAGTCTGAGCAATGTGCTCGTCTTTACCTGATCAGATGCTGTGACGTCCTGGCTTGGGTCTCTCTACAGTATATTAGATTTCTGTATAGAACCTATATACTGTACCCTGTTTAGGTATGAAGGTTAACGTAAAAAGAGCGCATGGTTGTGTATGAGCAGTGAGCATGCTGCTGTGTTTATAAACTGTGTAGGTGTGAAGAAGAAAAATGAAGGAGATCGAGAAAATAAATGATGAGGGAAAGAGATGAGAAAGAAAGGAAAAGAATGAAAGAAAGATAAAGAATAGTGCGTGTGTGATGTTGTAAGGCAGGGCTATAAATGTGCAGGGGAAGCTGTATTCTGGCTGCCTGTCATGACTGACACTAAGCCATCTGCCGCAAACCTGTAGCCATCTCTTTCTCTCTATCTCTCTCACGTTCTTTCTCGCTTTCTTTCTCTCTCTTTCTCTCTTTCTCTCTCTTTCTCTCTCTCTCTCTCTCTCTCTTTCCTACACCTCTCGTGTTAACAGGAATAAAAAGAGATTGATTAAACACACTCATATGACCCATATGTGGTGCTGCGGCAAGTTTCCGGCTGAGAGTGTTTATGTGTAGCCAGAGCCGTGCTTTCAGTTCCTCGCTGTTGGCTGGGCTTTGTTAGGGCCTGCCAGGCCGTCCGCGTACACACCACACAGCAAGGAGGCCATGACTTCTGCAGCTAATTGGGCAACCTTTCTATTTTTTTTACCCATTCTCTTTATTTTTTGGAAAAAAAAGGTTCATGATGGTTCTCGTAGCAGCGAGTGAAGAGGTCAGTATTATTGCAATTAACTCTTATTTTCTGCAAAACCTACATCTGCACCTGTAACCCACATAAAACTCACAAGCATTGTATGGAAATCTAAAAATGTGAACCTTGCCCCTTGCTTTAACCTTAACCATAACTTTTTATACGATCTATAAATTGGAAATTTTGTTACCAAACAAATTCTTTACTTATTTTTGCACCAAACTTGCATTGCTTGAATCATCTACGCACTTTTTTTAAACAAGGGGTTTGAGGCCACGTTGTTCTAAAAGTTAAGGACTTATTAAGCAAACATTGTTCTCTTTTCATTTGGCCAGTGTTAACATTAATTCCTAACCCTTTTATTAAATGTACCCATAAGACATTTTACTATGCTATATGTACCATAGTAGTCAAACGAGATATGGTACTTATTTGATGACTTAGCATATGCACCACTCCATGGTACATACTTTGGTACAACAGTACATGTACTAGAGTATGATTGAAGCTTGTACCATGTATGGTGCTATGTACACTGCTATGTATACCAGGATGTACCATCAAAATATGTTATACATGTATTATAACGGTAATATTCATATAACATGGTACCATTGTATGTATGCATGTAACATTAATTAAATACCACAGTGTATGTTGAAACTCATTAATAATATTACCTTAATAGGTACATAACATAGTAGACATCTGCTGAACTTTGTAGCCACTGTGGTACACAGTAAGTACTCTAGTATTCATAGTACTACCATGGGACCCACTGATGTGTTATACCAACCCTGGCACTCTATAAAGTTCTAGGTGTGGTGATCTCTTATATAAGATCATCATTCCCTCCTCACATACACTATATGGACACTATTTAGCCAAACCTGCAATGACATTGTGTCCAAATACATATACTTCAATATGGACCCCAAATTGGTCCCCTTTTGCAGCTATAACAGCTTCCACTCTGGAGTGGTTCTGTGGGAATTCATGCGCATTCATTCTGTAGATCATTTATGAGGTCAGGCGCTGATGTTGGATGAGAAGGCTCCTGGCTCGCAATCTCCAGTTCATCCCAAAGGTGCTTGATGAGGTTGAGGTCAGGGCTCTGTGTTAGGGCCAGCCAAGTTCTTCCACACCAAACTCATCAAATTGTGTCTTATTAGTCCTTGCTTTGTGCACTGGGGCTCAGTCACATTGAAATAGAAAAAGGCCTTCCCCAAACTGTTGACACAAAGTTGGAAGCATAGTATTGTCCAATGTGTCTTGATATGCTGAAGCATTAAGATTGCCCTTCACCGGGGATAAGGGGCCTGATTGAAACACCTTAATTCAATAATCAGTGTATAACACAATTGGCATCTCAACCATAAGAAGCTACTATTTATATACTGTATATTTCACCAAGAAAATATGGAAATGTTTTTCTTTACCTTATGACCTTGCCTGTGGCACTAAAAACATATCAGTAGTACTCTCTAACATTTAAATCCAATAGGATCTGATCCACCCCTGAAAAAAGCAAATTGTTAAAACTATACCTTATTAAATATCCATATTAACTGGTCCAAGCAGTACTAACTGAAAAGTGTGGTTTAAACTCTTTCCATTCGACCAATAGATGTAAGATCTTCACTTCCAGGCAATCACACTTATCTTACTATACATCATTTCCATTAAATCTCAAGCATTTCTATTTTTTGTTTCCCTACACAATTATCAATCTAGCTGATCGATGTTTGGTAAGATATTTTTCCCAAACTGGTGAAGTTTTAGGAACTGTATTGGATTGATTGAATACCAGCAATTGCCTCTGTGAACCCGCTATCAATATTTAAGCTTTTTAAAAAATACCTTGTGTTAATCTTGTGACTCCTAACTAGTTGTGATGGCTAATTTAACAGAAGGAAAAACTACATAGTGTGTGTGCCCAGTCCCACTAGCTTTGGCATGAGCATTTCTCTTCTTAACTAAAAATCATTTACCACAAAGTTAAAGCTTCTCGCCTCACTGGACCAGTTTTGGACTCTGAGGTAATAGCTGTCGTTCAATTAATTCAAATTATCCTCTAATATTTTCTGAGGTAAATTCTGAAGTAACTGCATTTGCAACTTCGTTCATGCTCTTATAAGGCACCACAGTATTTTTTTTTTGATCTAGGTGTGACAACATATTCAAAATGTGCTAGACGGGTCATTACTGAATTAGTTTTGGGTGACATTTATTTTTTGAAAAAAGTAAGCAGTCTGAGGTCGCTGGCCAAGAAGGATTTCTGTAGCTATTTATGCTAATTGTGTTATTAATGAATTAAGCTAGTAATATCTGTTCCAAATTACAATCCCAATGAATTGAAACATTTGCCTCGACTTTAAACACAAAAGCTAGCACATTTACTGTAAAATTGCCCCGAGAAACATGCCAGTGTGGGTCCACTGTCGGCCCTGATGCCCACAAAATGCAAAATGTGGGGCCCTGGTAAGGTCCCAATAGGCCAAAGTACTATTGGCTGACAAAACTATTGTAAATCTGACATTTCTCATATGATCATGAGTAATAGTTACCAAAAGATTCAGTGGAGGTCGGGAGTACCAGAAAGATTCGACACACTTCTGTACATAGTGGGTTAGCTTTTCATTTAACACTATTTGGGATTCAACACCAGAACTGTTAGTTTGCTGAGACTGTTCTAAAGTGGAGACATAAAGACAAACCTACTTAGGTTCATAGGACTGTCCACCACCTCCATGGTTTATTTATTCTCCTTACATAACATAGTACCGGTAAACATTTTAAAACTATGTTTGCTCCTGGTAATAGTATGTAATATGCAGTGATGGTAAAAGTAGTTTGAAGCCATTTGAAACGACCTCTCTCTCTCTCTCTCTCTCTCTCTCTCTCTCTCTTTCTCTCTCTGTAAAACAACTGAACAAACCATTGCACTCGTTCTATAGCACCAATTAAAGCACAATGCCGAGTGTGTCACCCCCAGCAATCAACTAATGATTTACAATTTATTTACCATTAACATCATCAGCTCTCTCACTCCCCTTCCATCGGAGCGGACTAATGGGGTTGTGTAATTATAATTAAAAAAATTAAATGGAAACACTCCGTCGAGGTAATTTAAGTCGAGAAAGTAAATTACTACGAGGTATTTCGTGCTGAAGCGAAGTATATGACTAACTGAAGGGGGGATTGCCCATATCAGTATCAGTTTCACTCTTAATGTTGTAATTGCGGCAATATTTTTGAACATGCTTACAAACGTGGATATTTGACAGATATGGATAATGGCTTTGTGTGTAGTTATGTAGCTATGATGAGTTGTTTTCTGACTGAAGTGTTACACAAAATTTTATAATCAGCTGTCAGATTTAATTGTTCTCGTTTGCACCGTTTCCTGGTTTGGTTGAGCTAATTACGAGGTGAAGGTGTGTTGTTATGGCTGGCGGTTGAGGCCCTTGTGCTCCGATGCCACCTCGCCCAGCGCTGGCCTTCAGCGACTATGTTCATTAGCACTTGGCCGGGATCTTGGTGGAACAGAGGGTGGCATTCAACGACAGCATGCCACGTGGCATGTGTGGCATTTTTTTCACCATTTTCTTGTGTTTTTTTTTCTTCGTGCCTTGTCTTTGTTACTTCCTGCACCTATGCTCTCCTGTGCCTTGCTTCTCCTAACCATTTAATTTTTTCTATTCATGTTGAAAGGAGGGCGGGAAAATAAAAGAAAGGAGAACATAGGAGAACAAAAGAGCGATGATTAGACATCAAATCGGCATGGAGGTCAGGTCAAATCGAGTGCTCTACTTTTACGCATGTAACTGTCAGTGATCGTTAACACGGTGCACTAGGTAGTCGTGTTTGGAAGTGTGTGTGTAAATGGGAGATGTGTGATATTAATAGTTGTAAGGTTATGAGGCTGACAGTGTGTGCAGGCTTGATTTGTCCTCCCACACCGTTCACATGTGTGTGTTTAGCCTCGGGCATGCCTACCCACTGCAACTGTCTAATGCATTTTACATTTCATACGCACAATAGAGAGAGAGAGAGAAAGGGAGAGGGGAAGAGAGAACAGGTTTTCTTTGTTCCTGCTTGTGTCCCGTGTCACCTGACACATGGAGACTGTAGAGCTGCTTTTGTTTCCTCCTAATCTTTAATTAGGGATTGTGGGGTAGAGCTCATCATGGCTGCCTTCAAAGCGAACTAGTGCGCCACAGATTTCACACACACAGCGTATAGACACTGTGCATGTTACAGGATGAAGGTGAATGGATTCCATATTAGTAATTAGATTTGTTATATAAGTATTTATAAGGATATTTAATGATAGATTGAATGTCCAATAACAAGGTGGAAAACACGAGAGGGGCGTTCAACCGGAACTTTTGATTGTGCAGAATAAAAGTGGAAAGTTATGAGAGTTAAAAATTCCTTTATTTCTTTATATAATCCCCTGATACACTTATGACCCAAAGATGTGGAAATGGATTAGAGCGAGGTCAGGACTGTACGGGGGATGTGGCAATAACTCCCAGTCGAGTTCCTGAGATGTGCAAGTGATGTTGGTGAGTGAATGTGTGTACAGTTCCCTCAGACAGATGCGTCTCTTTTGCAAGTTGGCATCTTTTGAAGTTATCCGTCGATTTTTAAGGATCACTGAATATTCATGGAAACGACTGCTGTGCCACCTAAACGGCCTCCTTTAAAACGTTTGCACCCTTCAAATGATATATTGCGGCTAAGGGTCTCATCACCATACATTGTTTAAAGTCTTCCGTAAATGTTAATCAGTTTTACGCCTTCATTTACCAGGAATTTCCTCACAGGTCTTGGTTTGACTTAAACGGCCCTTGCAAAAATGAACTATTTTACCAAGGAAAAAAGAAAAAAGAGGTAACATTTGAGATCCTCGCCAAAAATGCTAAACAAGCGCCTTCTCACAGAAAATATGACGATGAAATGAGCAATTCCTTTGTTGATCATGTGGCACATCTGCTAAACAGTTTCCTGCTTAAGTTGTTAAAAATTCTACCTAGCAGAACGATTGTTGTGAATATCAGAATCCGATATCGCATATCGTTTGCACAATTCTAAAGGATCTTGAACTTTTGTAAACACAGTACAAGAAACGTGACGCACTCGATTATCTAAATAATATCCAGTTTTCGCAGAACATAAGGACAGATTGTCCAATTCTAAGATCAAACATATGTGGAAATGTAAAATTCCAAATATTTCACTTCGTCTCTGACCACATTTGCTGGCGTGATTAAAAATGCTCATTCTCAGTTTCGCTTAAAAAAAAAAAACACAAAAAACTTGGAATCTTTTCGTGCATTTTGGCTAGTTTTCGGAATCGCTGCCAAAACACTTGAAGGCGAATGCAAGTTTCTTAAGGAATGCAACTCTGATAAACTTGGATTAGCGCCAGCTTCATCAGACCCATCAGACTCTCTCTCTCTTTCTCTCTCTCGCTCTCTCTCTCTCACTTCCTCCACTTCTTTGCAGTCAGGCACAGCTCTGAAACTCACACGTTATTTTCTCACATCTCCGTGACCTGTACATCCGAGCGGGTGCGGTGTGGATATCTGGAGGATTCGAGCTCGGCGTGACCCCTGTAGCGCTCTTCCTCACCCACAATCTCTCATCAGCAACTTGCACACACCAGGCTTGGCACAGCTTGCGCTTACACATACACACACACGCACGCACACACATGCGGCTTCTGACTCTTGATATGCATGCTTAAGTGCTAGAAATCTCACTGGTCTTTAGCCCCTGCACACACACACACACACACACACACACACACACACACTCTTTCTGCCTGGCCTGTTCCCCCATGTGCCTTTCCCCATAAGGTGTTCCGGACATACTGGCTGGCACTCATGCTCCGATATCACCTTCTCCTGACCGGAATTTCGGCGTTCCCTGGTCAGGCCTTCCCATCTGTTTCCGACAGAACACACACACAAACACCTTGCCTGGAAGCTGCTTAGCTCACCCAGGCCTTTCTGCAGCTAAAGTCAAAGCCTTCCAGTTCCTAAATCCTCATGATGCTGTCCGCCTAGGTGTTGAAAAGAAAGCCCTCTGGTCTGCTAACTCTTCCTGCCGCTTAAAAAAAAAAAAATACTCCACAGCATTCATATTGATTTAGCATTTATGGTACATTATGGATATACACACTTTTATTCTACAGATTCTGCTGTAATTTGTACTGCTGTTCGTATATTTTCCCTGATTTTCCATAGTGCTTATTCTGTCTATAGCTGCAGATGCAAAGCCTATCTCAGTTAGCTTAGGGCACAAGGTAGAGAACATCCTGGATGGACTGCTCTAAACACAAGTTTACACCCGATCATATACTACAGTCTGGAAACACCAAGCAGCCAACAATGAATGTCTTTGGACCTGAAGAAATCCAATAAAGCAGGGGGGAACATGTAAGATATGAGAGTCAAACCTCCAACCTTGGCAACATGTTAACCAGTAAGCCATCATGATGCCTTTGTACTGTTGTTCTTTACTAGTGTTTGGAAAAGACTCATCTGGCATCAGTGTACACTACCCCTCAAAAGTTTGGACACACCTTCCAATTCCATGGTCATTTCTGATTTTTATTTCTTTCTACATCCAAAAAGATTTCCAAAATATGCAATAATCTCCTTTGAACAGATGATATTGAGATGTGTCTACTTATGCTCTGTAAAGCCTTCATAACGGCTCTAATCTGAGGTGCTGAAGTTGAGCTAAGTTTTGGTCTTGGTTTCCTGCAAAAACGCTGATCTTCATGTCTTAAATTAACAACTGTCTGTTGTTGTTGTTACTTAATTTCCTAATGCCATGTGTGGTTGAATATAGAAAATAAATAGCTTAAAAAAAGAAAAGCAAAAAAACTCTGAATGAAAAGGTTTGTTCAAACTTTTTACTGTAATTTAAATGATCTTATCTGTGATGTTTTTCCACACTGAAAAATAATTGTCCTACAGTATGTAATGATATATTATTAGATTTTTTTAAGAAATTGTTTGTTACTTTTATTTTATTTTATTTATTTATTTTATTTATTTATTTTTACATGCATACTGTACATCTTAAAGCCAGTCATATTTTTTCTCTTTTTTTCTTTTTACATGTAAAAAGGACCTACAGTCCATGAAATTAAAATCATCCAGTCAATAAAACAACCGCAAATTGGTCATGAAATGGTGAGCTGTGTGTGCAATTAAAAAAAAGGGAAAAATAAACAAATAAAAAATATAATTAGATACTTGGTTTGAATTGCAAGGTTGACATATTTACTGTTCATTTATTTATTTATTTTATTTATTCATATATTTATTTGTTTTTTTTTTTATTTGTTTTTTATATGTATTGCTTTTTTTTTTTTTTAATATATACGT